>JAYJMF010000056.1:4462845-4488905 GCA_036873715.1 Salvia sclarea
CTCGTGGAGAGGCTGTTCAAACTATTGACATGAATCAGGTTTCTTTCAAATTAATTTGTATGCCACTGAGTTTTGTATATAAATTTCATCTGGATATGAGAACACTATGCACGTAAAACCAATGTTCTAGGAGCTTCTTCTGAACACATTTAGGATATCTTCTGCCTAACTCATTGAATGATGACTTAAAACACATTTAGATGAATAGTTTTGTATTGTTGAGTGCTTACCCTATAACAGCAGCTTCCATTATTTCAGGGTGAGTGAGAAGCAGCTCTTCTAGCTCCGCTGGTGCAACCTTCAGCAATCACAACTTTTCTATAATTGCTTGTGTTCCCGTCCATTGCAAATTTTTATCTTTCGTAGAAAGTTAAGGCAGCAGCTTGATACTCCTTTTCAGCTCGTATAATAGGTACGTAAAATTGATAATTGAGCATGTTTAGTCTAGTTATATCGCCGGTGGGGGAGAGGCGATTGAGCATGTTTAGTCTAAGCTATACTTCACTTTATTTATTTAAAATGCTTATATTGTTGGAGTTTGGGCCGCCGGTGGGGTAGAGGCGGAGGTGGCAACAACTAGTGGTTGCCGCCATGGTTTATAACATTATAAACCTTAACATTAATAATTAATAATAATCATAAAAATTGAAAAGCCATAATACCTTGAATATGATAAACATAACAATTATATTTCATGTTGTAGAAAAAATGTCTTTAGATCGGGGGTGGATGTATAGACGATATGATCGCGGTAGTCTTACAGCAGAATTTGTAGACGGGGTAGAGGTTTTTATTCATTTTGCTGGCGCTCAACCTAGGTATATGGATGGATCAAAGATTAAGTGCCCGTGCACAAAATGCAAAAACAAAAAGTTTGACCAACCTATGACCGTGAGGCTCCATCTATTAAGGAATGGGTTCATCCCTAATTATCATACTTGGTGTATGCATGGTGAAGTGGTAGGTGACACACAAGAGAGTGTTAACATACCAGAAAGAGTCTTTAGTAGATATGAAACGATGGTTATGGATGTTAGTCATGCTCAATTTAACACAGAGTGTTTGAGGGAAGAAGCTCCAAACCCTGCAGCCCAACATTTATATGATATGCTAAAGGCAGCTGACAGAGAGTTATGGCCTGGTTGTAAAACTCACACACAACTCTCATTGGTTAGCAGAGATAGAAAGAATGGGTATCAAGAAGGTGACCGATTTGACAGTTGAAGAAACTCGAATGCGAGTATCAAATAGGCAAAGGGCCTTTTTTGAGACTGGGTGGAGGAAAAAATCCATATTTTGGGATCTTCCTTATTGGTCTTTCTTACTGATTCGACACAATCTCGATGTTATGCACATTGAAAAGAATGTGTTTGATAATATTTTTAACACTGTTTTGAATGTGAAAGGTAAAACCAAGGATACTTCGAAATCTCGTGATGAATTGAATCTAATTTGTCGTAGACCCGAGTTACAATCCAATGATGGATTGAGGAAGTATCCAAAGGCTGCTTATATGATGGATGTCGACGAGAAAAGAATCCTATGCAAGTGGATTGAAGAACTCAAATTTCCTGATGGTTATGCATCAAACTTAGGCCGGTGCGTGAACTTGAGAACGCTGCAGATTAGCGGATTAAAAAGTCATGATTGTCATGTCATGATGCAACGGGTATTGCCAATTGCATTCAGAGAGCTCCTCCCGGTCAATGTGTGGAAGTCAATTACGGATCTTTGCATGTTCTTCAAAGAATTGACATCCCCAAATCTCCAAGTTGAAAACCTCCATCAGTTGAACCAGAACATTCCTATTATCCTTTGCAAATTGGAACGGATATTCCCACCCAGCTTTTTTGACTCAATGGAACATCTTCCGATACACTTGGCACACGAAGCTTTGATTGGGGGTCCAATCCAATACAGGTGGATGTATCCTTTCGAGAGGTAGATGTTTATATATAAAGAATTTCATTCTCCCTCAAGATATTTCTCAAAATTAACCTCTCATTTTCTCCATAGATACTTGGGAAAATTGAAAAAGACAGTTAAAAACAAAGCCAAAGTCGAAGGATCAATCACAAATGCTTATCTTGTGGAAGAAGCTGCGGCATTTTGTTCATATTATTTTGAAGATCATGTCAGAACGAGACATCGTAGTGTTCCTCGGAACTTCGCGCCCAGCACTTCTTCTGAGGGTGCACAAGAGCATCCCGCTTGTATTTCGGTGTTTAAGCAAGCTGGAAGAGCGATTGGGCAAAAATCGACAAGATTTCTTCAAAGAGATGAATACGATGCTGCACATTTATATGTACTAAACAATTGCCCCGAGGTTACAAATGTTTACATGGGGTGCGTAACTTATTTCCCCCTAATTGATAGACTATTAAGATGATCCTAAAGTCATACTATGTTTCTTCTAAATAGGTATTTTGTTGCTGAAATGAGATCTAGAACTCCAAATGTCTCTGATGAACAACTTCAAAACATGATTGATGATGGCTTCCCCAAATGGTTCAGATCATATGTAAGTTTCATAGACATCTAATCCTGCCTAGGTGCTGAATCCAAATCTAATTTTTCAATGATTGACATCTAATTCTGCCCAGGTGCTTAATCCAATTCATCAAGTCGACAATCCTTTTTTGCATCACTTGTCTGTGGGACCACTACAGAGAGTTGATACTTATCAAGGATTTTATATCAATGGTTTTAAATTTCACACCTTGAATTACGGGTCAAGGAGAACAACTAACAATAGTGGTTTGTGCGTCAAGGGTTCAACATATCGTGGAGTTCAGGTAGATTTCTACGGTCAACTGTTGGAGGTGGTCGTACTGGAGTATCCTGGTCTTCCAACTAAAACGACCACATTGTTCAAGTGTCAATGGTTTGACCCAACCCCAGCAGGGACTTCAATTGATCGTGACTCTAAGTTGGTTTCAGTTAACCATACACGCCAATTCAACAAATATGAACCTTTTATCCTAGCAACACAAGCTGTTCAAGTTTATTATTGCACATATCCAAGTAGGAACCGTGTTATGAGAGATTGGTTAGCTGCATGTAAGATAAAGGCAAGACCATTCGTGGAACTTTCCATCAATGAAACCCAACAAATTGTTGCAAATCCATTTCAAGAGGATGTTTTAGATAGAACTCCTCAAATCACGGTAGATGAAGACCCATTGCCAATTCATCCTGATGGTGGGTTGGTTGAAATTATAGACGATGAGGAAGACGATTCTAACACCGATGAAGGTGTAGTAGAATCATCTGAGTCAACAGAAAATGAATCAAATGATGATATGGAGTAGGGTAATATATGATGTTTCTTATTAAACTTTTAATTTTCAGTGATCTTATTTTAAGCTAACAATCTCAAACAATTTGAACACAGATGAGGAGGAGTTGCTGTTCTGGTTTGTCAGCAGGGTCATCAGCTGGTTTTAGTGATATCCCCCTGGCAGATACTGATGAGACCCGGTCTCCATCTACTGATGATCTCCATGAGGAGATCCATAGAGGTTCTTCATCACAAAATCAAGACGATGTTGTCCAATACGACGGCTTGGGAAAGATTATCGCATACTTTACTGGCCCGTAAGTTTAAAATTATCTACATAATCATTGTACTTCTTCCTAAATGAAAAATACATTGAATATTAACATATTTTCCTCCTAGGGTGCTAAGACCCACTGGAAAGATAACACGTAATTGTACCGATGCCTTCCAGTCAATAGTTGAGATCGAGGGCACTAGCTGGAAAGAGGTGCCTAAAGCTACAGTAGCTCTCTACTTTGCTCAGTTTGAGGTAATAACAAATTTGACTGTAAATTCGTCTTACACTTAATATCCTACTTTTGAATAAATGAATTAATCAACAATCAATTTTTGTGCAGAAATGCTTCTCTTGGGATACGACCCTTTACAGCAAAGACTTAATTTACAAGGGATGGTACAGTAAGGCTCAAAAGGCTTATAGTTGTCACCTGAACCGGGTCAAGGGATACATTCTTAAAGGGAAAAGGCCTACTTACATATCAGAACCCATAGAGAGGGCATGGTTGAGCTACTGGGCTAAGCCCGACGTTGCCGCTAAAGCATCACAGGCAAGTAAGAACCGCAGGTCAGAGCCAGCTGGGCCGGGTACGGGAATGACCACACATCATGGAGGGTCGCGTAGTGCCCTTGAGCATAGGGAGCACTTGGTATGTAAACTTTATAATTGTTAATAATAATTAATAAAGTTTCTATTGTAAAGTCTAACAACTATTTACATTGTAGGCTCGAGAAAAAAATATCCCCGTAGAGAATGCGAATTTAGAGATATTTTTGCAGTTGCATTACAAGGATGGGCAATACACATGCGGTCAGACGCGCAAGAGAGGGGTAATTTATGTTTGTTAATTCATATATAATTCATTGGATGACTTTAAATACACGTTTCTTATAATTTGGTTGCAAATGCAACCTTTAGGAGGAGATTGAGAGACGAGTGGCTGAGCTCCAAGCCACCCAGGGGCGTCAGGTCACCCCATAGGAGGTGGACGTCATATTCCGCGATGTAGTCCAACGTGATCGGAAGGGACGTCGGCTCGGTACCGGTATTCTATCCCAGACTATGGATTCTTGTGGGTCCTCTAGGCAGTTTTCTGGCACATCCCCATATCTACCTACTGCGCTCACTACCGAGGTTATAGAGCTCAGAAGTGAGTTAAAGACCGGCAGACAGGAGCAGGCCGAGCTACAGGCGCGTGTAGCTGAGCAGGGAAAGGCGATGGAGGATCAGTCGCGCGAGCTAGCCTTGATCCGAAGGCAAATGAGGGCTATGCTTCAGATGTGCGGATTTAGCTCGCCCACTGGATCGACTATGTCATCAGGAGACGCCGACGTCGGATGCATGCCCCATACCCGACTTCCCCGCACAGACATGCCCCCCCTACCTGACCCAGAGGCACATGAGGGCTATTGTAGATATTATAGCTTTACTATGATTTTAAACTCTAGTATAACTCGTAGCTTTATTATGATTTTAAACTTTAGCATAACTCGTAGTTTTATTATGACTTGATAAATTTGAAATGTGATTACGTATAAAATTCTACTTATTTCGATGTTTAACTCAATGTTTGTTGGCACTAGTTATTTATGCATTTGAGTGATTTAATAAGAAAATATATATTAATTTTAGTGACGGAATTGTGATGGAATAGTGAGGGAAAATTCAAGTCAACATGTTGGTCAAATTCGACATTGGTGAGGGATTAGCAACATAAATTCCGATAGGAATTTAGTGAGGGAATTTCCCTCACTAAAATAAAGTCATTGTTCCGTCACTATTCCATCAATAAATAAGTCGTCAAGTTTTATTTCAGTGACGGATATTCCCTCACCACTCCGACACGAAATATAGTCGATGCAGTATGACGGATTGTATTTAGTGAGGGAATATCCGTTATTATTCCGTCACTAAATTAGTGAGGAATTTTGTCCGTCACGAATATTTTAGTGACAACGATATTGACAAGGGAATCGTTCCGTCACGATTCTGTCACTAACTATAAGTCACTAATTATAATTAGTAACGGAATCAAGTGATATTTTAGTGACAACGATATTGACAAGGGAATTGTTCCCTCGCTAAAAGCGCGGTTTCTTGTAATGTTTAAAAATAAAATTTCATCTAAAATGAGACACTTACTGAATAACTCAGAGAGCTAGTAACATTAAAGATTAAATCTATAGAAAAAGAATATTACAGTTTTGTTCGCTGTAGCTTCCTAATGATCTACGAAAATGGGAAAACAAAAAATATGAAAAGAGGCGGCATGTCCAAGTGTTGCGATCTAATTTTTTCACGATTAATGTAAGTATTACATAATGATGATACTATTATACAAGTAACCTTTGTTTGGAATAGATAAACAATTTCGTTCACAGATATTCATTGCACATCAGCAAAAGTTGAATATATGAAAAAGAAAATAGCTAAAGTGGATAACCGGAGGAAGCTAAATAATTGTAAACAAGAACAAGTAAACCACTAAAATAAGGAAATTCTAGAAAGAGGAACAATGAAATTCAAAAGTCGTAATGATGTCTTTGTTTGACCAAAGGCGCTTTATTTATTTTTATGTTTTTCTAGCGAGGCAAAGGGCCAAAGGCATTCATGATACTTTATTGGAGCACAATGTATGTTGTATATATAGTTACAAATAAAATTAATCTTAACTTGATAATCTGAGAATTATTTTCGACGGGGACGATCTAGGTTGAATGTATAACTTTATTAGATAAATGCATTATATATGTTTGAATATCATGAAGAGTAAAAAATTTGTACAGATTCAAATTCAATATTTCATGAAGAGAAACTTTTGTCTTTTTTGGACGCAAATACTTTTTTAACAAGTATGATTTGATACTTCATCATCTAACAAAATCGAAATTCGGATTATATACATAATACTAATTTATAAATAGAATAAATAAGTATAATTCCAATTTTTCTTCTAACCCTGCAGACACATTCAATCTTTATATGTTTTGACAACTGAGATGAAAAAAACATTGAACAATGAGATGAGATCTTCTGTTCCAAACTTTGTGTGCCATCTCCGTATGCCACTCCTTATTTTACTATTTTTATAATATTTTATTGTGAAATAAAAAATTTATATTATACAATGAAATATTATTAATATTTATCACAAAAAATCACAATTTAATAAGAGTATGTCTTACTTTTGAAATAATTCATCTAAAATAATTATTTTTAACCAAAGAAATGCAATTTAAATATAAAAAATATATATATTTACCCTAACATAGATGAGCGAACCCCAGTTAATAATTGTAAAATAAATAAACTAAATCATAACATATTGAAATTGAAGAGAAAAAAGTTAAAAATAATAAGAAAATCGATTGTGGCACATAAAATTTGGGACAGAGGATCTCAACTCTTGAACAATATACATATTAGTTAAAATAAAATCACGAATCTATACTAATAATAAAAGTGTGGGTCTTACAAAATAGGGATTGCCTATTTTATCAATATTATATATATTATTTTAAGGATAATTATGTAAATTATTACAATTCTATTTGATATATACTTTGTTGATTAACCATGTAAATTATTAATTAACCATGTCAAGTTATTTAACCGGATTATAATTCTATTTGACATATAACACAAAATAATATGTTAATTGACATGTAAGACGTGCGACACACTGTCTTCTCTGCTAGTACTAATAAATAACTACGATTTTTTTTTTCTTCTGGTTTTCATTCTATTTCTGTCTTTTTTTTTTGTTTGGTTTTTATCTAAAAAGTCCAAAATAATTCGGTGCTTACCTTTTTTGCAATTCGATTTGGTTTGATTTTTATGGAGTATAAATAATATTTTTATCTTATTTTTAGATTTAAATAATATTTCTATCAAGTAAAGAAGAAAACGAATTACTATCCTTTTTTTAACTTCTCATAGTTTGAAGCCAATTGTATTTCTAGGTGGGCGCGTCAGCGATACTAAAACTTCCAATTTATAAAGGGAATGGATCCTCTGCTGTGCTACAAAAATACACATCAGGGAATGTTGTGGCAAAAACGCAGCTTTTTCCTAATGAAACACAGTAACTTGGCAATTTTTGTCTTTTAATTTATTTATTTTTTGCTTAATACTTTTAATTTTATTTTTTAAACATCTTTTTTTGTTTGAACACTCAAGGGCATTATAGAATCCAATAATAGAGTTTAAGACAATTTATTTCTTTTCTCTTTGTGATTATTGTTTTTATTTTTGGAGCATACTTTTTTATTTTAAACACTTTAACACCTATAAAATACGGTTATAGTTATAAATTTAAATACATATGAATTTTAATAACATCAAATTGTTTTAAACTCTATACAATAATGGGAAATAATTCGAAATACATGATGCATTTGAGTGTTGAAATAAATAAATAAAATATGTCCCATAACTAAAATTAAAAATATTAAGCAAAAAAAAACTAAAAAACAAAACAAATTTTGTGCTGCAAGTGCGTTTCATTAGGAAAAAGTTGCGCTTTTGCCACAACATTCCTTGTTGTGTTTTGTAGCACAGCAGAGGATCCATTCCCATTTATAAATAATCAAGGCATGAAAGTGAAATGAATATCATACCATGCAATTATAAAGAGACCAAACAAATCATAATATTCTCTAATCAAATCTAGCAAATCAATTTGGCCAATCACAATACAATGTAAAAATAATATATAGCTCATGTTGAATATTGTAAGTAGAAGAGAAAAAGCAAAAAAAGAAAAGACCTTTTGAATTTCATCTAAAGAAAAGAATGGAAAAGAAAAGCTATAGAGCCTTACTCTTCAGAAGTGTCAAGTAGCACACGTTACAACATTTCAGAAAAGCAATCACCAAAGCCAAAAGCAATGTTTATTTAATTTAATTTTTTCGAAAGGAAAAAAAAAAAAAAAACAAGAAAGTCCCAACATGGTACTTCAGTTGTACTGCTTGCATCAGAGTAATAGTGTACCTAAATGATTAATCTGAAGCAACACATTTCTTCTAATTGCAGAAATTGGATTTAAAGATGCATTCTTAACTATTGACTGATGAAGCAACACATTTCTTATAACCGCTGCAAGTTTCTCTTTATCACAAAAAGGAAGAATTAGTTCAGTGGCTAATTTATTACATTATCAAATTGAAAAGATTGGTGATTTGTAATAATAATTCATCTTCATAAGTTTTGTCGCGATTCTGCATTAACAATTAATGAAGTAAATTGATATCCAAACAATATTTGCTTTGTCCAACTACTAAGCAAAAGTTTTGTTAAGCAAAATGTGATAACTTGTACTGGTATATTATACAAACAACTAAATTGCTATTAGTTAATGGGGGCAATGCGAGAACATTTGAGTTAAAATAATCAAAAAAGACAAGCAACCAATTGTGAACAATGAGTGCGTCGTGGCAAAATTATTACCAAAATTATGTTTTTGGTTTAAAAAACACTTATCAATCAAGCAAGTTAAATGAATTATTGAAACACATAAATGCTTTAAGAACTTTTTCATAATAAAGGGAAATTTCAAGGACCTCTAAAAATTTCCACCCTTTCAAAATAAAGGACCTCTAAAAATTAAAATTCAAGATGCATATATCATGATTTTTACGACTTAGAATTTGCTATTACAGTTTTTTGAAGCATCGACCATTGAGTAAAATATCAATTAACCTAGAAAGTATGAAAAGTCATGCTTGTTTCGGGAAAGCTGTATAGTTAGAACTTAGAACCCCATGAATAGGGTTGTAAACGAACCGAATCGAAGCGAATATCATAGTATTCGATTTGATTCGTGAAAATATTTGGGATATTCGATTCGGTATTCGATTCGTTTTCGAATATTAAATATGATTCGTATTCGATTCGAAATGATATTCAAATTATTCGAAAACTATTCGAGTATTCGATTCGAATTTTTTGAAACCCAATATCAACAAAACTATTTAAAAATTATGTTCGAAATTGATTCGTTTTCGATTCGATTCGCAACTATTCGATTTGGAATTTTGAAGAATAAAATATATAAATAATATTTAAACAATATGGTGCTATATCCAATATAATTTCATAATAATTTATACTTTTATATATGTACACTTATTATTATTATTATTATTATTATTATTATTATTATTATTATTATTATTATTATCATCATCGAATACTTTCGAATATCGAATCGAATACCACGATTTGTATTTGTATTTAATAATAATTGAATCACAAAAACTATTTGTAATTTACTTCGAATCATAAAATTTCGAATACGAATATGAATATTTCGAATCGAATATCGAATCGAGCAAAAATATTTGATTCATTTACAACCCTATTACTTATAACTATGTGTGTTGTGGTAGTAAGACACTGTGGTGCTTTTGTAGTTCTACCAAATAGAGGGAGAAAATTGATTTAATCCGTTTGTATAGCAAAAATTTTAATATGACATTCACATATTATTTGATGGATTTTGGCCCAATAGAACACACAGCTTTAGTCGGATTTGGATTTCAAAGAAAGTGTACTAGAAGATATTTTTGTAATCCGCCATGGATATTAACATTTGATTTTTGTAAATTTTGTATCTCTAAAAGTGATTCGTAGGAGTATCTCTCATTTAAATTTATGTTAAAAATTGTGGAAATAAGAAACTAAAATTTAATGCATGTGAAAGTGTGGATCAGCCCGCGTGACAAACTGAATGCAAATTCTTCCAAGGTTCCAATTGAGAAGATATTCCTCAAGATTTTAATTTACTCACTGCTTTAACCAAATGAGCTTTGCTCTTTTCATTTTAAAGAATAAGTCTTTAAACAAATATGCTTTCAACAAGATTTTTTTATTTTATTGATTATATGTCGATCGAAATTGGAAAGCTACTTATTATTTTGTCCAGAATCAGCTTGTTGCATATATAATTGTGACCGACCACTGGCTTTTTAATTATGTTATCTTTAATATTATAAAAATGTCTAAGTCTCATTTTAAGCTCCTAAATGAGACTTCTTGTCTTTGTTGCATTGCAAATTTGCAATAATTAATGTTATCTCTCCTTACAATTTAACCAGAAATACTCGTATTCTTTTACTGCATCTAGTACACAAGACTGATGGATTAAAAAGGGAACATTTGTAATAATAATAATTATTATTATAATTATAATTTTTTTAGGGCTCACACAGCCGAGACGCTGCATCTACAATTTCTAGAGGTTATTGACCTAATCAACGCAGTTATGCACAGTTGAGAAGTGGGGAATGGGTTCCAACTTGAACCTTCTCCATAATAGTATTATTTTTCATTAAATTATATTATATCATAAATAAGAGAGAAGTCAAAGAAGACGTTTTACGCAGTTGGGCAGTATCCATAAATTCTAGCAAGACAATTTGACTCGTTAAGAAGCGGATGGTCTACGCATTAATTTTATGCATCGCCAAATCTTGGTTGACAAAATTTCTCCATCTTGACAATTTATTTTATAGGAAGCAATTTCAGTTCATTGAGCTAGCCACCAGTCTTCTCGATCATACTTTTATTAATTTTGAATGATAAAAAAGATACAAAACCTCATAGAATTAATTTGAAGAGCATGTTGGAGTTTTAATCGAGACATCACGAAGACGTTGATCTCCTAGAATTTGATTTGAGATACATTTGTACATTGAGGGTAAAATCGTAATGTCATAGTTGAGTGCAAGAAGGGTAGTGACGTCATTATGAATATGTCACACCTTCTGTCGAATGGTATATATTATGATTTTTTTGAAGTTAAATGTTTATCATGCATGTTTGACAAATCAACATCGAGTGTATCTTGGAGATCATCGGATATTCTGGTGGTAGATTATACCATAAGTGGATACGAGGTGATCATGTGAATGAGTTGTTGTTTTGTGCTTTGCACCATTTAGATATGAGGTTGGATATTCAAGCATGTCGGAAACATCTTCAACTCTGACATGTCCTAGAGAGAGTGACACTCCGATCTAAAATGACTTCTCCCCTTTGTGTTGTGAGCGTTTTTTGATGATCATGTGTGACTCAACATTTGACCTAGACTTTGCCATGTCTGATTTCATTTTGTCCTAAGCCTAGTCAAGCCTAATTTCATAATTGGCTCTGGTCTTCCGTCAACTATGCCTTCACTTTTATGTTTAAAATTTGTGGGAGTACTCACTTACCTATTGGGCCAATTCAATACTTGACCCACTACTTTGAGCCCAATCAATTGAGTATGAAACATTCTTTAATCCAAAGTATTCTTTAAGCATATCACAAGATTGAACTAGAACTATATAAGACAATATTAATCAGATAATCAAAATAAAGCACTTAAGAATTAATGGGCTGGAGAACTTGAAAATACACATACCATTTTCAGTTACTAGCTAAACTTTCACTTACAATAACAAAACTTATAAATTATAATTGCATGCATGCATGATAATCTGTAATACTAATTAATTGAGTTTTCCTATTCATATCGTGTCCAGATTGGAACATGAATATATAAAAAATTCCAAGCATGCGAAATTGAAGATTTGAATGAATAGAAACATACATGACATCATGAGGCGACCGAAGTTCTTCAAATTCTCAAGAATCAAGATATATATTATGTTAGATTTGAACCCCGAAATAATAAGATATACAGTTTGAATACAAAAATATACAAAATTATAGGTTCGCGGTTAGTTATATATATATATAGATATAATCAAGCATCCCCAGAAACAGCTTCAGTTGTAGCAGAGCCAATCCCTACTTGCAACCATTGCGATGAACCCACATTCGCATCATTCAAATCACTCAATTTCGCCAACTTCAACTTGCTATCCGCTTCATCCTCCACGTGGCAGCTCACTTCCCCCTTCCCCTTCTCGCTCCCGTCGTTGTTGTTGTTGTTATTATTGGCGGCGCGGGCCCCCATCCAGGGGCGAAGGTGCATGTCGGTTGACACGTCGAAGCTCAGCGGATTGCGCGGGTCCCGCCTCACCCCCGACATGTGGGCCCACGCAGGCACGTTCAGGTCCAACTTGTCCCCCGCCGCCACGTCAGCATTGCTACCTTTATTATTATTAACATTATTTTCTTGATGCTCTTGATATTGGAATTTGGGGTCCGGCGAGTTCGAGATGATCCAATGGCACCGCTTGTGCCCGCCGAGCGCCTGACCGGAATTGAACACTCGGTGGCAGATCGAACACTCGTGAACCTTCGACTTCCTTCTCGCCGCCCCGACCAGGGGCGGCTGCCCCTGGTCGAACTGGAACGCCGCCGCCGCCTTCTGCGAGGGGAAGAAATCCTGATCGTCCTTCTCCACCGCCGCCGGCGCTGGAGCGGCGGAGTCGTCGGGCTCGTCCTGCTTCGCGGCGTAGCAGCCCTTGACCTTCTTGTGGCTGGCCCTGTGCCCGCCGAGGGCCTGGTGGGAGTTGAACACCTTCTTGCACGCCTTGCATTCGAACAGCCCGCGAGGGCTGGTCGAGCCAACTTTGGCGCGGCTCTTTGGAGGAGGAGCGGCTGAGGAGGCGAAGTACGCGCCGCTCCGCCGCTCCTCCTCCTTGCTAGCGGAGGCGGAGGACTCCTCCGCCTCCAGGTCAACCGTGGTGTTGGCCAGCTGGACCAGGCACGTGGCGAGGAGGAGGTCCTCCTCCTCGCTCGTGGTGGACCCCACCTTCGAGCGGAGGGATCTCTTTCTCTTCGACCAATTACCGCGGCGGGAGTCGTCGTCGCCATCGTCGGAGGAGACGAGGGACTCGGAGGCGGCGTCGTCGGAGGCGCACTTCCCGTTGCCGTGCTCGAGGAAGGATTTCCACGATAGAAACTCCTTGCCGCAATTCTCGCAGGTCTTGCAGCTCTTGAGGCGGTTTGGGTTGGTGCGGAGTTGATACATGCGCTTGCTGGTGTTGTTGCGGTCGAATTTGTCCTCCCAGTCGCTGGCGTCGTCGGCGTCGTCGAGGGCGGCGGCGTCGTCGCCGATGCCGTGGGCGCGCATGTGGCCGCCGAGGGCGCGGCCGCACATGAAGCCCTTCTTGCAGACGCGGCAGTAGTGCTTGAAATTGGGGTGGTCGAGCTGGTTGTTGACGCAGGCCATCAATAAGCAGATCAACGCAGAGCCGAAGCAGAGGAAAAACATGGGTGATGAAGAAGAAATGTGCGAGGAAAATGGAGGGAGGGTTAGTTAGTTCTTGTAGGTGAAGGTGTTGTGGGAATAAATGGTGAAAAGGAATGTGACTCCTAGTTTTTAGTTGGACTAACTGTTTTCTTTTTTAAGGGAGGGGGGAAGGAAAATAGGATAGTGTGAGTGACACGTGGAGGTGGCGCCGCCACTCGATTAAACAGATCTACGGCGGGGAGTGGATCGCATTCATCCACACTCGAATTTTAGTATATACGAGTTGACTGCTCGAGTGTTTTTCTCTCATCCGTCCGGTTTCAGTAATAGAAACATCAGCCTCTCTCACTCTTCAAATTTTCTTTGACTCTTTCAACTCTACGCCAATTGAATTTATATCAAGCCTACGCCTTCCCGTGTTTTTCGTTTTCTCTTGCCTTCTTTCCCCCACTGTTTTTTTTTTTTTTTTTTTTTTTTAATTGGATAATATATATGCGTGAATCTCAAATTAATTAATTTGCCTCAATTTATGTGTAAATAATATGCTTTTTTCCTGTATATTACTCCCGTCTTTTTCACTAATAATCTATGTGGTAGCTCAAAAAAAAGCTTTATCTGATATTAAATTGAAAATATTGTTAAGACTATGTAGTTTACAACAGAATCAATAATATAGTCTCCCATTTTACTTATTTCAGTTTTATGATACTACTATGATGGAAAGCCCATTATGTGTACGAATCAATCGAGGAATGGGCCGCTCATTGGCCCAGTTTATATTATATAAGACGTGTCACAGATAAATGGATAAATGGCCCAGTTTAAATCATATGTAGATTTCAAAATTTTATTCATGGACAAAAGTATAAGATTTAAATCGCATTAATGTTAATTTATTCTCTTATGTCAGTGAACGGAACATATATTTTACGATAATTTCTTTTATTTTTTAACACATGATTGGATTTTGTTAAGAATATGCGTGCGCTCTATATATGAAAATACAAATTAACAGTATCATATAGGAGTAATGTATATCTAAGTAAAAGATACATACTTATTTTTATGATAAACATAACATTACTATAAAATAAAAAACGCTAGACAAGATCAGATAAAAGATCTGTCTGCTCGACAAAGTGTACAAGTACAACTTTGCATAAACTTCCTACTACAACACTTTTTCTTCTTAATCATTTGTTGTATAATCTTTAATTATTATTAAAAGCTTAATCATGATGATTAGCCCTCAAAAGTTGACAACCGATCTGTAAGTTTTTCCGGGCGAGTAATCGGCCGGAATAACTTTGTTGGCGACGAGCTGCCTCTCTCCGCCGCCGGTGAGGCGGACGGAGAAGGGCGGCGGGTAGTTGTTGGGCAGATCCGCCTTCCACACAGCCCCCCACGACGGCTGCATCTTGATCCACGCGCCGCCCTCGTCCGCCGCCCGCCTCAGCTCCACTCCGTCGATTCCGTCTCCGTCCGCGAACTCAACCGCCGCCGCGAAGTAGTTCGGATTCGAACCCGGGTCCACCCGGAACGCCACCGTTACACCCGGAAATTTGCACTCCACTCTGGACAAATTAGTTACCACACAAGTATTATCTTTTAGATTTATTGTAACAATAAGAATATATTGTATTAGGAGAGAGGAGATTACAGATTACAGCTCTTAAAAATCATAAGGCCTAATATTGCATATCGTCCGACTCGGATGAGATCCTCTGTGCCACAATTTCTATGTGCTACTACGAATTTTAATATTTTTTAATAATGTTTATTATAAAATAAAATTTTATTATGTCATAATACAACATGATTAACATTTATAGAAAAAATTAGAATTTTTAAAAATTATATACTATAGTTTTGGAATACTTTAATTAAAAAGTAGATGGTTATTTCAAAAATATGGTATATAATCTTTAAAAATTTTAATTTTTTTTAATAAATATTAATTATATTATATTATAACATAATAAAATTTTATTTTTTAATAAACATTATTAAAAAATATTAAAATTCGTAATAGCACACAGTGACACACGGAAATTGTGGCACAGAGGATCCGCTCTCCGTCCGACCAGGGCATATATTCAAGGAATATTAATTAATTAAACAGAAAATCAGCTTGCTCAAAATAGAACTACTACTCACGTGAACACGTGTTAATTAATTAGTATTAAAAGATCTAGTCACGAGATTGTTCGCCATAATTCGTTGCCACATTATTTAATTGCGTTGTGGCACGAGGTGTGGGAAATAATTAAAGAGTTAAAAAATATATATTGACCTTTTGTATTGAATTTGCTCGATTCCAACGTTTCTGAGGCGATCAGCTTCGCCTGATCTAGCCATGGTTCCAAAGGAGGTCCCACTTAGATCGAATAGAATCGACTGTGAGTCACAGCCAGGGCACTCGTCAGTTATCACCACCGTCACCGGCTTACCCGAACAAACCGCCGCATTCGTACATTTCACCTTAATCACCAACATAAAATTAATCAGTTTTTTAATTAACAGAATTAATTTAATTTAATCTTGTGAGCTAATTTCACCTGATAGCAAGTTCCACAACCGTGGCCTGATTTGTAGAGAGAAGAAGCAGCGGCTGTAATTCGTGAAGAATAGGGTGCTTCCTCGACAGCATTTTGATATCCACATGCACCCCCTAATTACATCAAAATATCATGTTGTAAAAAATATATAATGTCATTTTAATTATGTGCTATATATGTGAGTAGTGTACATATAATTAATATGTGTATAATAATAATCGTAGTCTCACCGTCACTTCCAGCACCGGAAGGATTTCCATACCAACTGGCTCGGGCCGTAGACCAGCCGCCCGATCCGGATTGGAGTTTGGAGACATTTAGAAGTCTTGGATTGAAGCCATAGCACAAGTTTGCTACGAGAGAAAATAAAGCTAAGTGAGTGAAGAGAGAAGCCATGAGCATGCAAGAGAAGTACTTTGTGACACTTTTTTTAGTCAAATGGTGGGATGATTTTTGTGGATGTGGAAAACCCTATTTATAGAGGTGATCAAGTTCCACTTTACGTCTACGTGGGGTAAAGAGTAGGAAAAAAAAAGGACCTTAAACAAAGTTGAGAGCTACGGATTCGAATGAGATGTATATTTACAAAAGAATTAAAACTTTACCTCTCAAATCATGAATGTAGAATGTTTTAGGGAAAATAGTATTCAAGTTATTGAGTTTAATTTGGATTTCACGTTATCTCTAGTAACCAAATTGGATTCACAGTTGACTACATGGAAATAGGTTGTTAAATTTAATTAAACTTAGGTATCTAGGTCCTGCGATTTTTGGTTAATATGTAGTACGTATTAATTGCTTGTCATTATATATGCATGCATATATACACAAATCATTAATGAAGAATACCACTTCTCATATCAACTATGTTAGGTCAAGTTTTCTTCAATAGCTAGCAGTAGTTGTTTCTATTTATAATATGACTATGTACATATTTTTAGTAGTATGATGTAGAAGTCATGGAGAAATTGGAATGCTCTTTTTTTCAAAAGTAGATAGTTAATTTGTTAGTCAACTAATGTAGAGCAAAAATTTCAAACTTATCAGCACAATGTTACATTTTTTAATCGAGTGTGCATTTGTAGATCCTGATCTATGGAAATTAGGCATGTGTAGTAAGTTGAGGAAATATCCCAAAATGTACATAAATATTATACATATAAGGAATGTAACAATTTTAGACCTTTTAATGATATTGTATGTACTCATTACATAGGTTAGTAGCGAAACAATTTTTGGTAATTTATTTTATTATAGTAATAATATCCATAATGAAGTTCGAATTTACTGCAAATTTCTATGCTAATTAAAATAAACCAAAAAATACAATATTAAATTTGTAGTCCTTATAAATCCATCAAAATCAATTCTTTCCAAATATTACAATATTAAATAAATTATCCCATCTTGAATAACTCCAAATTGACAAATTGAAGGCATAATTTTGGGTGCGTATGTTTGCGACATGCTACGCACGTTTCAACCAATAACTAGCCACGAGGTCTAACTTTTTCAACTTTTTTCTCTGAGAATTATATAATTTGTGTTACTATTGGCGCTGAAAAAACAGTAATGCATATTATAGTGAAGAATTAACAAGTATTGAATCATTTTTCATGTAAGAAAAAACTGCCGTTAACCCAGCCGTTAATTTCGGTTATTGACCGTTGGCCGTTGATTCCCACATGACTGACGGTTACACTTTGAAAATCTAGTGAAACTACCCACGTGGCGGTCGCTCTCCGACTCAAACAGATCCTCATAATATGAGGCGACGATTTTGGAAGAGCTTTTTCAACTCATTCCGTAATTTTAGAGGAAATTATTTTATTATTATTTTTTTGTTTTAGATGGTTTATATAAAATCGCAATGGAAAATGAATTGTGGCAAAATGACTTCTGCTTTATTTTTTTGATTGGATAACGATTTCTGCTTTATATTGGTCTAGTGATTTTCCGGGAGAAGTATATATTTTTTCGCAAATTTATAATGATGCATACTATTATTATTCACATGAGTCTTATAATTACTTTTCCAATAATTGGTGTGTGTATATATAGGAATTGTGTCGAATAATTTATTTTTTCTAAAATTTAAATCATAACTATTTTTCATTTTTTTAGATCGCCAAAACTACATTAATGGATCGCAAAAATAAATATAAGTACAATTGAAATATTAATCATAACAATGAATCGAAAATAATTCAAGTAAACAGCTCGCGGGTATAAAAAAATAAATTAGATGAGTTTATAAATGAAATTATCACATCCAATTACTATAGCATGAAAAAAATGTGATGTGGGAGTAGGTTCGAAAATGAACCGGTAGGTGCATAGAAAGATACACTAGTAATAAATTTAGTAGTGAGAAAGTAAATTATAAGTAGAAGAGACAAAAACAAAATGGATACATTTCCAAATTTTGAAAAAGTGGAACATAGAAAAGTGAAAAAGATATTGATTGAAAGAAAAACTAAACTAAACTATAATCCTGTCGTAGTTTATACAAGGTTTATATAGACAAAGGGTGATTAAGGTCAAATAAGCAACATGTTTAGCTTCCGATTCACATGGGATGTCATCATGTAGTGCAGATTTACCAAGATACGATTCGAATTTTCGTGGACTTTAAATTCTTTATTATCCACATTAAAATGCACACATGATGTTCTAACTAACATATAGGAGAATCGAAAAAAAAGTCGTAACAAATATAATAGTTTTTGTGTACTATACCATACAATACGTATATGTAATGTTTATCTATTTATCTAGATTATATTATTAATATTCAGGAATTTATATTTCACTCTCGTATTTTATTTCCAAATTTAATAACCCAAGTTGGTGTAGGAGAACTCGTGGCATGTCCATAGTAAAAATAAATGGTGATGCTACGAATTGAATGAAGGTGTGTTATATTTTTTATGGAAAATGGTTAAAATAAATATCTTTCACTTTTTTCACCATTTTATATGTTCTGTAGAATAGAATTTTCACAATTATGAAAGAAAACTTCCCTAGAGCATCCATTTTTCCACATTTTCAACCATGAACGTTTGGTATGATAATATTTTCTACACTTTTCCATCTTAAAGAACTTGGGGATCAATAAAATGTGATATTATTTTACCCTTCTTTTCTTATTCCTCATTTTCATATAATAAATTTGCAACAAATTGATAACGCACCTTGAATAAAAAATAATGGAAAATAAGAATGATATGGTGAGGGATTAAAGTGGACAAACTCATATCATATCTCATTGGGCCAATCCCAACATACATGAGGATTAAGCCGAGCCCAAATGGTTCCATATATAGCCCATAGGTATATAAGAAGGCCAAAATTCAGTTTGTTTAGATGGATTAGTTACGCACAAAAATTTGATTGGGCTGTAATAAGCTTATCTGAGGCCCATGAATCAACCACTATGAAATTGTGACGTGGAATTTGGCTGAAATAGTCAATTGTTTGAATATATATGTGAGATGTAAATTTACTAAAAAACATGCATTAACTAAAAAGTAAAATTAATTTGGATAATATATCAATTATGGCCTATGGGTTTGCATAGGATGTATGATATGGAAAATATTAGTGGAATTCGAATTCATAATTTATAATTAAGTCACGAATATATCACTTCATCATCAACATCACTTCAGCTATTAATTAGTATTTTTAGAATATTAAATTAAAAGTGCTATATGCTTTTGTAACGATCAGTATGTATTTCATGGGTATTATTAGATTTTATGGTTTTATTATATTTAATAAATAAGTTTTTCGTGCCAAATTTGTTATGTGCTTTTGTCAAACTTATTTACTAATCGGACTATATATTCGAATTGAAGTCTACCTAAATAGTGTGGTTGTAATTGGGAAAATAATCAATTGGACCTCCTACTTCAAAACTCTCCCATCACTACGCATTAGTAGCTGATTGAGAGTTATTAATTCCAATTAATGATGTTCTTAATTAATGTCGTCTTGACATGCCATAAACAAAATTATTAATGCATGCGCCTTATCTACCATTTCTAACCTAAATTAATTAATCAACTATTTTCTACAAAATTTTGTCCTTATACAAACCTTAATTAGCTAGATGAAGAGAAAATATATGTATGTGTGTTTGTTTATTCAAGCTCTGGTTAATGTTTCGTACATGACGACAATATGTTGTTAAAACATGAAAGAAGACGAAAGTATGGAAGTTTACACAAATTTAGGGGGGATGGAAATTAGGTGAACACGATATTGTTTATTCCTAAATTGTACTTAAAAGTGACAAGATGAGGTGTCCTATGATTAAACTAAGCATGTAATTATTAAGTGCTTAAAACATTGAATAACATGATGATGGGATGGAGGGTGACAACTGATTTGCTTGTAAAGGCAAATCTTAATTATTTTACCTACATCTCAATAATTAGACTTCTTGTTGCCCTACAAAAAAAATTAAAAAGAATCTAGTTATAAGTATTTTTTTAATTAATAAATCTTATAATGTATTTTTCATCTCGATCTCGATCTTTTGTCTTTTGTCATGTAGGGTTATTTTTAATTCTCTAATTATGTTTAGTTATCATTAGCATAAACCTTTCCATCTCTTGAGCAATTATTGAAGCTCAACTTTCCAATACTAGCATATTAACCCAATGTTTCTATGTAATATTTCACGTGAGAAATTTGATATCAAACAGGTGATTCTATGTAAATTTGAAAACGAAATATTTGTTGGATACTATTAAAGTACTAGTATTATATATGACTCCTTATGATAATTGAGACTTAATTAGGGGTAGAAAAGTGTAATCATCCCTATATATTTTTTTTATCAACACATACAAGTAGACTTAAAGGTTGTGTCACAAGAGATTTTGAATCCAAAATCTTTGGCCTCAACATTAATCACTCTACTATTAGCCAATACATGCATACAATCCTTATTATTTTATGTATAGCAGATATATGCAGATTGCAAGATGCAAACAACAAATAATTCTATTTATACTGGGCCGAGTTGTCACGAACAACACTCAAAGACCACAAAATCTAAACTAAATGTGGTAATACACCGAGATCAACAAACTATACTATATACAAATGTAAGAATGAAGTAATCCATAATACATTATAATCACTCCAACGACAAACCTACCAATCATAATCAAATAATACTCACTCAATATCGAAAACCGTTTGGTATATATTGCATATGGTTTGGATATCAATTTTCTTATCAAATCTACCACCTCATGATCAGCTCCTCATCCAATATAATTTCTATATTAATAGTGTAAAATATATATATATTTGGTTTTTCCTGCAGATTGAAGTTGTTTTTTTACTTTTAATAGCATTCACTATGAATTAATAAATTTTGACAAATTTTACAGTCACGTCAACATTTTCCCCATATCTTTCTCTTAGCTAGCTCAATGCAGTAAAAAAATGCAGTAAAGAAAGATATGAGATCTCATTTAATCAAAGCCCAGGTGAAAAAAAAAGGATTTGACAATATACAAATATCTGTACAATTCGGCATCTATTTACCCAACTCATTGAGATAATAAGAGGTAATTTAAGATTAAGAAGCAAAATCAATTAAAGCAAAAGGCGATGATCATTATATCTTCTCTCTTCTCTCTGCTTAGATTTGATCTCCACCGCACATCTCAATGTTCTCTCAATCTGATACCCTCCTCCGATGCTCACTTCCCTCTCCAAATGGCTGCAATAGCTCTCGTAAACACTCACATTCACGTGCAATTTGAACTTCACCAAGAACAGAAATTCAACCTCCAATTTGTTCATCTCCTCCGTCGTCAATCCCCCGACTCGAGCGAAGTACGAGTTTCTGTAATTCCTGCACAAATCAGAGCAATTCAAAAAAAAAAAAAAAAAAAATCAGTGATCGCCCGCAAAGTGTTCGACGAAATGCCAAAACCAAAAAAGGAAAATTGATCGCAAAGTGTTCGACGAAATGCGTGACTCACATATCCTCGACATATTTGGAGGCGAGCATGATCGTGGTGATGAGGAGGCGATGCACATTGCTGGGGCCGACGCGGAACTCGGGGAAGAGCTGGCAGAAGCGGTCGATGTAGACGTAGGCGACAACGTAGACCGACGGCCCGGCCCGGGTGTAGCGGAAGATCCGCTCGAGATAGGCCTGCACCGTCATGTCCGGCGTCTCCACGCTGTCGAAAACCCGGGTTTTCGACAGAGGGGATTTGGAGTTCTTGGCGATCCTGGCGTTCCTGGCTAGGGTTCTCTCGATCAAGGAGGCAAGAACTGAGATTACTAATGGGGTTTGTGAGTCTTCTTGGTAGGAATATGAATAGAGATCATATCTAAGTTTTGTTGGTGAGATTAAGGCCATTTTTGAGATTGGGGGTTTCTTTGATGATCTGTTTGAAATTGGGAATCTTGATTTGAATTGGAATTGAATGAGTTAGAGATGGTTTATATATGTGTTTTGATGGGAGAGTGAGCTAGAGTTGGTGAGTGAGAGGAAAGGGAGAAGTAGTTTCTTGTTTATATGAATAATATAATAATGGAATTTGGGGTATATAATAATGTTTATTTATATAGGGAGATGGGGTTGATTTGGAAGGTGGGTGGGAAGGGAGGAGAATATCAAATTACAAGATATTTGCCTCCTAATTGTAAAGGCAAGCTCCAGACACAACAGCTGTTTTTTTGCTTTAAATAAATGGTGGATCATATATTATATAGCTTATTTATTATTGTGACGGTAGTGAATGTAATGTGTTGCGGCGTTCGCTAATTTGTATCTTAGCGATGTGATTTATATATTATGTTATTTATTACCTTAAAAATTTGTTGCTGGAGCTTGATTAGACTCAGTGGTGCTGACTTTATATTAGTTTATAATGACTTACAACTAACATCATCTTACATAAAAAAAAAATGTAAGATTAAAATGTTATGTACCCTATTTATGAAATAACTAATGCAAAAAATTCTTTTACTAACTAAAATTTGCAAATTCAGTGTAGAAATATGATTACGAACTATAATTAGATTGATGAATTCGAATTCAATGGTTAAAAAGTAAAACTAACGATAATGGGACGAAACACGAGTGAAGCGCCGAATACTAAGATTGCAATCGCAAATGCGATGGTATTCTGTTTAGGATTGTACCATTTGATTTGGCTCATATATCCAAAAATTAATGGATTTAGGGGGTGTTTGGTTAAACTTATCTTAAAGAGCTTATTAAATGCAATTCTTCAATAGCTTATAAGTTATCAAATTGTTTGGATAATGAGTTTATAAGTTAGAAAAAAATGTAAATATAGAAAGAAAAGATTTTAGTTAAAAAGAGAAGGAAAATGGAAAAGATATATAATGAAAATATTAAATCATAATAAAGTTATTTTGGTAAATTGATCGTTGCTTATAAGCTTATGAAAAAATAAGTTGAGGTTGAATAACTTCTTTTTTGGAAAGCGTATTTTCACAGCTTATAAGCTGTTGAAGAGCTTATTTTACCAAACACTTTGCAACAACTAGTAAACTCCTGAACAATTTATAAGCCGTTTTAAGGAGCTAATAAGTGCCGCCAAACTCCCTCTTAATCTTCTCTTAAAAAAAAAGGTCTCAATCGGTAGATTATACCATTTTAAATGCAAAAATATAACCGTCTAAATAATTGTGCCAAAAAAAAAGTGAGCTAGGTTAAAGCAGGACATAGGGAGTATTATTCATTTATTTTATCTAATTTTGCAATTGACAGTTTATTAATTATTACCACCAAAATAATCAAAGTGGTGTAAAACCTTCGTGAATTCCATCTGCATCTTTGATGAGACACCAGTTTTTAGCCCAGTATCTAAGTTCAAAGTGAGGGTAAAGAAGAACAAGTGCAGGAACAATTATGAGTTGATTTTGTGCCAAATTAAACTACGCATAGTTGACTATCACATAGGAAGAATATAACTGACTATGTTTCTATAATTACACTTTAAATTTATAACAAAGAAAGTGATTGTTACAGCCCGCCGACAGTGGGTCGAAGGCAAGAATTATGGAAATATTAATATAGTGAGAGAGTATTGAAATGTTAGGTCAGAGATTGGGTCCACGAGAAGAGAAGACATTAAAAGAGTAGACTTGTGTCTTGAGATTTGTGTCAAATTTAATTTCAACAGATGCAGTACAATATTACACGTGCAATGGCTTACCCGAATTTAATCCCATCATTTTTTTTAAAAAAATTCATAATAGTAGTAACAAGTATTTTACTGCTTCATTTTGCAATTCTCATCACATTGTACTAGGGTTATTTTTCACCTGAATATTGTCAGGATTGTTCGTTTTAATTATTTAAGTACGGATATACTAACTAGTGCAAATGTTTGGGACGAGGTGAAAATATCATTATACTGAGAATTTTGTTAAATGCTGCAGGTATTTTGCTCCTACATTAAGAATTCATACTGAGGAATAAATCTCAGATAAAATTCAACTTTAATATATTAATTAATGTATTTATTATATAAATTGAGTGTAACTTTCTTACTAACAAATTTGAGCCATTTAGTTTGAGTTGAAACAAGTTCCAAACTAAATGGCTGAAATTTGTAAATAAGAAACTTGTATATATGTACCATTAGTATAATTTTACAAGATAATTAAATATATGAACGTAACATTAAAAGAAAATTGTTAAAAAAATAATCAAATCACAGATAGTGATGGTACATGAAAAAAACGACAAGTATATAAATACCGTGGGATTAAAAATATGAATAAGTGAAGATATGGTATCCAATCAAGTACGATTTTGTACAATATTATGGGTACCAACACAATGTAGACGTGAAAAAGATTAGGTCCCATATAATCTTTCCCATACAGCCTGTGTTTTTGTGTGTATGGCCACAATTATGCTTCAAATTTTGGCCCCTACATTTTTATTTTATTTCTCAGTCAACACCTTTTGTTTCATATGAATTAATCATGCATATTGGGACACACCCAAAAGCAATAATGGAGAAGGATATATATTTTTATTTTATTTATCTTGCTTCAACAACCATTGCACGTACGCTAACTCTTGAGTGTCGGTTATGGTTATGGGCTATTCTTTCCAAAATGACAAATTATGTCGTTTTATATGTAATATACATGTATGTGTTTGTGTTCGGTAAAGGTTAAAAAATTTAGTTGTAAGATATATATAATTTAATTCAAATTCATACATGATTATTAGAGAAAAAAGTTAATAATTTTGGAGCCGCTTTAATTAGGATACATCGACCCCTTTTGGATGGATTACACATATAGTAGTGATATATATGCTATATATAAATGAGTTAGATGTTTCATTTGCTTAGGCCAATTTCATCTCATGCTTTCTCAAAAGTGAATATAACAAAGTCATTTAAAGTTTGAAAAATTTTAAAAGCATATCTTTTATTGATATTAAAGCCGTTTAGATGATATGTGATGTCATTGTCTAGCACGTGTATAGTATATATATATATATATATATATATATTTATATATATATATATGGGTTGATTATTGTACATCACCTCTTAAAATAAAACCCTCCTTTCATCTTTCATAAATCACTGATCCAGATTTGATATATTTTTCTCTTTCTTCACTCTCTCTCCTAAATCATACGGATTATTCTCTTTCTTACCTAATCTTTTATATTTCTCTCTCCACGCTCATGTCATACATATTTGCAATTCAAGTAAATCACATTTGCAATTAAAATGCATTTATTTGCAACAAGTTTAGTGT
>JAYJMF010000056.1:4489005-4502941 GCA_036873715.1 Salvia sclarea
ATGGATTGTAAAGTTATTAAAATAATTATTTGTGTAGGTTTTATCTAAAAAAGGAAAAGTGAATATTGATTTATAATACAATAAAAGAAATTAAATTAAAGAAAATTTTATATAAGAAAAACTGATGTGACTATTGGGAAGTGAATTGAGGGATGAGGTGGAGGCCTTAGCTCCAAATCCTTTAACAGAGAAGATTTCTTGAAATGTATATGGAACCATAGGCTATTGAAGCTTCCAATATGTATACAAGGGAGTTATTATTTTTATTCACATATAATATTGATTACATAACAACTTATATATTTTGACTCTATATGATGATTTTTCAGAAACGATGTAAATGATTATTAGTGAGCATTGCTCATGAGTTCAGAGGAGACGATCGTATTCTTGAAAAATCCATTTGAGTAGAAAAATAGACAAAATCACAATTATATCAACGTTAGTTAAATCTATAATGATTTTGATTTAAGTTGACGATCAATAAAGTGTGTATTCATTTTTGTGATCATCTTAGGACATAAAAAACACATCAAAAGCAACGCAATTTCGTCAAATTTGTGATTGAAGTTGACAAACAGATGGGTAAGGTAAACCCATGAGTTTTTGTTTAATTTATTGGTTTTAATTGTTTCTTTTAAAAATTACCATCACGTAAATATTTTTGGAACAATAACAAATATTGTAATCTCAATTATTATTATTATGATCATTTTGACAAATAGTGTATTTTCTTTTAATGCATATGGTATCGAATATTTTGATATTGCAAGAAATTCAGAAAGTTGTCGTCGATCATGTCATTTATTTATTTAAGTGTGGACACTGAAACAGAAAGATGTAATGTAATGTCTCCCTCACTAAATTTCAGGACTGGAAGCAATAAAAGAACTAAATCATAATTTGACACTTTTTAGAATTGAAAAAATATATGTATACATATTATAACAAGAAAATCTTACATACATGATACATGTACTCTGCTGAACGCTCCAATTAATTGGAGAAAATAAATTCAAACAGAAATCAAAGGATATATAAAATTTGCAGCTTGCATACTCTATATATATAATTGATCTCTTGCATAAAACTGGAATTATACAAATTTAATTTTTTGAACCAAGTTGCTGTTGTTGTTGCTGTTGCAATTGCTGGTACATTGCTGCCAGCCTGCTATAAGCATCCATCGTCATCGTCTGCTATAAACAAAATCCAAACATTAGACATGATACCGTACCAATAATAATAATTAATCTTATCTAATTAATTAAGTAAAGTCACATCTAAGTTAATGGAGTGATATCATAATAAAGTTCTAATTTTATTGCACTATAATTCTTCTTTTTAGATTGTTGTTTTGTATTAGTACCCTTATAAATGATTTTTTTTTAATATTATTTTAACTCTCTCCAAAAAAATATTTGTGGCTCCGCCCATGCATATGTATATGCATATATTCTTACTTAATTTAAATTAAACACTCACTTGGGGTTGGCATGCAAGAAGTGCTGCTAAGGGGTCCGGCATAACGGAAGGGGCGGGCGGCGGCAAGCAGTCGGCGGCGGCGGCATTATCCCAGGTGGGCACCTGCATGAAGGGGGGCGGTGGCGTCGGCGTCGGCACGGCGGGGGGCCGGGCGATGGTGTTGATGTCCATGACACCCATTCCCATCCCCATGCCCATGCCCATGCATCCCATCATAGACATTTGAAGCTGTTGTTGCATGGCTAATGGCAACATCATGGATGGCATGTTCATCCTACTCATCATGTGCACTTGTGCTTGCAATTGCTTCAAGTACTCTATCACCTCATCCAACATTGATGCTTTGTCACTCTATCAAATTAAATAAAAACAAAATATATTTTCGTCAATCAGTCGTTTCATGGGTCAAGATCCGTTTGTTTTAAAATGACCGGATTCAGTGAATTTGGAATCCAAAGCCAAAACCTTACTAATTTCGACGAAATCTAATACTTTTATTATGATAAAAAAATATTAATTGTGGCCATATTGAGAGGAGGTGACAGGGGATCGAAATTGATATTGATGTAGCTAGGGATAGCTAGGAATGCACATGAATGAATGACAGCAGGAGACAAGCATATGTGTGGAAGAAGATATGTGTGGGAAGTATTTTTGTGAAGTCCCTACATAAGACTATAATGAGTGATATTGTCTTGACTAGAGGCAACTCAGTGTCTAGTTGTCTGAGGATGAACATTTGTGTGTGGACTATATTCTTCCTATTATTAAGTTTAATTGACATTCATGTCAAATTATTGGACCACTTTTAAAGGACACAATTGTCTGCTCTTAAATATTGAGTCTCATCTAATCATTAATTCATTTCTACATACACTCATCTTTTTCTTACATTACTTTGAGCTAAGTTGTCAGAGATTGAGATTGTGTAAGTGAGAGTACATATGTATAGACATTGGTCTGCTATTTATTTGATTGAGTTTTGCAAATATAAATGTACACATTGGTGTGTGTGAAATGTGTGGCTATGGATCTCCAAAAAATCACATGATATTATAACACTACTGTAGTGTTTTGACAATCCTATAGTATAGTATTTCATATTTTTTTTAAAATTAAACACATAGTATAAATTATTGGAATGTATTAATCGTTACCACCATGATCGAGCAACCATAGGTGCATTAAAAGAGAAGAAATCATGTTCTCATTTTCTGATTTTTGTAAAGAGCCATTATGAGATGAAAGATCAAATACCCCAATTCATAAAAATAAGAAATGTAAAACACAGACAAATATTAAAATGCAAGAATATACACATTTTACCTTTATTATATACTAGTAATACCTATGTACGTATTTATGTCTGCAACTAAGTAGTTCAAGAAGTGATGAGGTATATATTGGGTCAAAAGCATTCAATGTAGTGTGGTCCAATTCAATTAATATCTACCTTCCTATAATGATAGGGGGCCTTTATGTTTTAAAGCCGCTTTATTGCGAACATATTAAATTATGCGCACACTAGCTATTTGCCTATTTCTAAAAGATTAGGTATATATATATATTTTTCATTTTTGGATATTCCTCTAATTACCATAATAATGATAATTATAATAATATTTAATGACCTTAATTTTCCATTTCTCACTACAGTACACACTTTATTACAATATTCCACAACTTTTGAATATGAATTTTAGGAAATCAAACCAATAATTGCAAGTACTGCTAATTTCTTTGAGGCAAAATGATTGATGGTCCATTTTGTGAAGTGAACAGTCTTATTCTACACGAACAACATCAATTAAATTTCAAAAGTCTTTATCAACATACCTTGCTGGAATTTGGGACCAATTTTTGCAAAGTCTTCATTCTTTGGTTGATTTTGTCTCGTCGTTTCTGAGGTACCAAAATGATAGGTAAATAAATCGTATAGAGATATAAATGCTACGTATTAAATGTCTTGCACCTATATAAATTATTACTATTGACTAGACTGCAAGCATAATTTTATACACATGTATTTTCGACTAGTAAAGATTTCTTATTCCCCAGTGGGAACATCAATTGGTGTTACGTACCTTCACTTTATAGTTTATATAAGAGAAATAGGTTTCCATACACGAATAGAAAAAACAAAGATTTCTGAAATCGAATTTTCCCGAACTAAAGATTAATTTTTTAATATTCTTTTTGCGACTTGATGAATATATATAGAAATATACTTTGAAAAAGGGTTGAAGATTAATACATAGTACAAAAGCATAAAATACCTTATCTATGAAAAAAAATCTACCTTTATACAGAAAGTAAATAATTTTTTATGTGAAACTATTTCGATTGAGAGGAAAAACCTACACGTTCGGATTGGTTATGAATTGCGGCCGCCCTACTCCTTTTTGTACAAACTGAGGATTTTCCGTTGTCTCTTCTTCTGCCCTCCTCCTCATCGCCCTTTCTCTAAAATAAGTAAATAAATATACATCTCATTAACACCAATTCTTAATATTACAAACAAACAAACAATCAAACAAACTACATGTAATATTAATATAGTAGTAATATATTCCAATTGATTTAGTTGAGATATGCACAGAATAACATGCCATGAATCTCACCGTATTTTAAGGAAACAGAACATTGGTGAATACATTCATAGTTGATCATGTCATGCAACAAGATATTGTCTCATATATTAAAACTCTGTAAAAACATCTTTCTCTATTCATACACAAAGCATTTCATCTTAGAGATCTCCATGCGATCAAGATAGTGTAATTTAATCTTCATTGTTTGATTACATAATAAAAATCTCCATGCGATTTCAACGTATAGATATTATCATATGAATGAAAATTGTTAAGAAAAAATAAAAATAAAAGCATTCAAATTTTGCAAGAACAAAGAAAGTAGTAAAGCATACCTCGGAAGGTTGTGACATGCTGTGGAGAGAAACGGAGTCGCGGTCGTCGGCGGTATATTCCTGGCCGGAGACGGTATTTTCCGGCGAGATGAGCGACGTCGCCGCGGAGGTGAACCCGGGCCCACCGAACTCCCTCTCCCACGTGTCAATCGACATCGTCCCGCCCCCGCACGTGGCGCTCTCGCTCGCGCTCCTGCCGCCGACGCGGGCGGCGGCGGCGGCGGCGTCGGGCGGGGCCGCGGCCCCGCTGCAGGAGCCCACGCGCGTGGAGCACACGCGCCCCGACTGCTCTCGCTTCTCGCGGCCGCCGTTGCCGCACGGCACGAGCGCGTCCATGGTGACGGTGACGGAGGCGCTCGCTCCGCCGGGGTGGTGGTTCGCCGCGTGGCGGCGGTGGTCGAACCACGGCACGATCTCCTTGGCGGGCATGGGCGGCGGCGACGCGGGGAAGGCGGCCTGGTTGACGATGGACTCGAGGGTGCCGCCGGCGCGTGGCTTATCCCACGTGGCGGGCGAGGGCGACGCGGCGGGCTTGCTCGCCGCGCGCGGGACGCCGAGGCCATGCATGGCGAGTTGGCCGTTTTCCCATGTTAGCTCCGCCACTTCGTAGTCTAACCTGCAATAATTGAGCGCACATAAATATATATCATCATCATCATCATCATCATCATATCCCTATATATTTATACTTAAATAAAAGTTAGATTCTTTCTCTATTCCAAAATTATATTATTATTATTATGAAAACACTTACGAGGGGACGTCTTGAGGTGAATTGGATTGATATTTGGTCTTGGAAGTGTCATCGAGATCCCAACTTGGCACGCATTGATTCATTTTCCTATGATCACTTGATGAAAAATAAGGATTTGAATAGTGGTGGGATGAGTTGAGGGAAATATAAGGGCAAGGAGGTGAGTGATACTATAGAAAAAGGCAGCACTTTTCTTTTTGGGGTTCAATATATGTGGGTGTGGGCTGTTTGAGAAGGGATCTAATTACTATTCATGAAGATAAGAACAAAGCATAATTTGAGAGAGAGAGAGAGAGAGTGAATGGTCCATGATCCATTGGGAGAAAATTATGGTATCATTTGAATTGTGAAAGAGATCTTTTTGTGAGGAAAAAATGTACTTGTTCAACTGCCGGTGGATATTGTGTGAGGAGAAAAAAGAAATAAGGGTGGGTTGAATAAATAAGCAATCATTTGCAATGTACATGCACAAGTAAAGAGAGAGGGAGATAGATATCTACTGATTAACTACTCGCACCAAAAAGATAAATATTAATTATAGTTTTGGCTGCTGCCCACAGAAAAAAGATAAAAGCAGTTTCATTTCTTCTATTTTAATAAATGTTTTATAATGATGTTATTCATTACGCGTATTCTCAGAATAGGAAAATTTGTTTGATTGACCTCATAACAATTTATAATAATAATAATAATAATAATAATAATAATAATATTTTTATTATTATCATTATTATTATTATTATTCACGAGCAGTCGAGCATACTAGAAAGTTGATTCGAACAAATTCATATTATTATTGAAAATACATAGTACTATTTATTAAATGATCACAAAATTCTCATGTACATGTGGACGTACGTACGGTGCACACTAAACATATTTTTTGTTTTCTTTCCTTATTCTATTTTGTAATATTTTTATAATATATACGTTGTATTCATAATTCGTCCGCGCTGTGCGAATGGAATTTATAGACCAACCCGTTTATTTAGGACCCCAGCCAATTAATTAATTCATGATAGAATTACCTCGTCGATCGACGTAATTTTTTGCTTGATGAGGTTAAGGTTTCAACTTTCAAGTTTAACCTCTCACATGTAAGGTTATTTAGTTTGAACACGGCATGTATTATATTAATTATAAGTCTTATTTAGTGCAAACGTTTTTCTTGCATGGTTTGACTTCGATCGACTATCATATAAAAGGTTTACCCTAAATTAAGGCACGTGGTCAAATAATTGCGAATTAAATTAAAAAAGAACAATATTGTGAAGTATGTAATATTGTACTGTACAAGTTAGGTGGATTAAGAAGTCTAATCAAGTTATTCATTTCCTATTGATTTTGTAGCTAGATTGCACGATTTATTTATTATTTCAATAATGTTACGACCACTTAGATATATACATATAAAAGAAGCTAGCTCTCACTAATCACAGTCAACATACATTATTAGGAAAAATCTCATGCATGGGATGGTCCTTCTTTTTCGGATTGTTAAGTTGTCAAGTTGGAGTCAACGTGTAAATTGCTATATATATAGATCTACTATTTAAGAAAAGGAAAAAGAAACAATTTTCATGAATATTGTAGGAATCATGTTGGGAACCAACCAACCATTGTTTGTGGCTTTGTGCACCCCCAATCATGATCCTCAAGTTCGATTCCAGCCGGTTCATTGAAGTGTCTAAGTTTACATTTCGTTGGATATATTTTTATTATGGTATTTATATATATATAAGAGGGTGTGTTTTTTAATTATAACACTTGCGCTCTCGTGTTAAATACATGCACATTTTTTTTCTCATTAATTTACATCATCCCCTTTATTAAGAGTTTGAGTAAAAAGACATAAAACTGAAATGATTAGTACAATTCTGGAGTAATTACTAAGTTTGAGAATAAAATAACGAGTAGGGATATTAGAAAACTACCAGTTGTGCTACAGGTCGCTTCAAACCCTAGTCGGCTAGGGTTCTTTGGGGGCGTATTATTCCTCTCATCTGGAGAGGTATTTTCTCTCGTCTTTGTGAGAGGATTGTTGTTCGAAATCGTGGAGGATGGATACTGATGAGATTTCGAAACTGGTGCGAGATTTGAAATTATCAAAGGAGGCACGGTCGCTGGTGGTTTCGATAACGCCAGAGGAGACGAAGAGGGGAGAACGATGGACAGAAAAGCGGATTGTTGGAAAAATTTTCTCAAGAAGATTGGTGAATAAGGAAACCTTACGTAATAATCTTCCAAAAATTCTACGTGCACGAGGGAGAGTGGAGATAGAATGGGTTGGCCATAATCTATTCATAGCTTCTTTTTCTCTGGTGGCTGATAAGAGAGTGGCGCTTGAGGAGGGACCATGGCACCATTTCCAAGATTTGATGTTATTGAAGGAGGCAGGACTTATGCAAACCCCGGCGGATGTAATTTTTGATGAGATCACGATGTGGGTTCAACTTCATAACATGCCTATGGCATGCATGGAAGCTGGACTCGTTAGGAGGATAGGGGAGAAGGTTGGGAAGGTGCTGGAAGTAGACGAGGGGGAAGAAGGATGGTGTGTTGGAAAGGTTGCTAGGGTCCGAGTTACAAGAAAGATTGAGGAGCCTCTCATACGTTGTGTCCCAATTATGCATGACCAATCAGAATCGGAAGTTCTAGTAATTGTGCAATATGAAAAATTACCACAGTTTTGTTTTAAATGTGGAATCATTGGGCACATAGCGAAGGACTGTGCAAGTAAACAAGAGGAGGCACAGGGCCCATCTTATGAAAATTGGCTGAGAGCGGGGAATACTCTGGGCAGCTGGATGCATAGGACAATAGGGAAGGTGGATAGGGTTCGAGGCGAGTCGTCTGGGGGTAGTGGATCTGAGATGAGAGGAACAAGAGAGTTGGTGATTCATGATAAGGAGAACCAGGTTTCGAGAAACGAATCTAAAGATGAAGGGAATGAGAAGAGTGGGGATGCTGAGAGTAAATTTGAAGAGGAGGACGTGAACTGCTTTATGGTGGTGACGAGATCGGAGGAGGGATTGGTGAGGCCAGAGATTAGGGAGGGGACGGAGGATGATATCAGTGGGGCGAGGGAGGATGTAGATGAAAGTGAGGGAGGGAAAGAAAAAGGTATCGGGGTTACTGGCCTTCAAGATAAGCGACCCATATTGTCGCCAGGCAAAAAACGGAAAAAGAAAATGGGGAAAGATTGGAAAAGGAGGGCGCGAGAGGGGACGGGGACAACTGAGATAGGGAGCCAGGAGATGGAGGGCTTAGAAAGAGTAGGGGGAAGTCGTAAGCGGGGGGGGACGGAGTTGGACTCGGAGATTCTATCCCCTAAGACCAAGTCGGCCCGAGTGTTGTACATACAGAATGTTTCGATGGATTCAACGGCGGTGGCTGCTCAGCAGCACCGCCGAGCATTATGAGTTGTCTAATCTGGAATGCGCGAGGTTTGGGGAGTACTAGCGCATTCCATAATCTTAAACGGCTCCTAGCCGTAACTTCCCCGGGCTTAGTATTCATTAGTGAAACTAAGCTCGTTAGCGCAAGGTGTAGCTGGTGGAAAGGGGTGTTGGGCATGCAGGGGATGTTTGTTGTGGATGCTCGAGGTCAAAGTGGTGGTTTAATTCTTATGTGGGACGATACCATGGAAGTGAGTATTCGTTCCTATTCGGAGGGACATATTGACTGCATGGTAAAGGATGGTAGGGGGCAATGGAGATTTACAGGGTTTTATGGCCATCCGATGACGGAGAAACGACGATTCTCCTGGGAGTTGTTGAAGAGACTGTCGACGCAATATTATGGAAGCAATGATGCTTGGCTTGTCGGGGGAGATTTTAATGAGATTATCCAGGATTCGGAAAAAGTTGGTGGAAGAATGAGACCCGCTAGTCAAATGAGATCCTTTTGCGAGGCTCTTATGTTCTGTTGCTTGAAAGAGGTGGCGAGGCCGGACAAAAGAGTTACATGGTGCAATAATCGGGATGAAGGACCGGTATTTGCGAGGCTCGACAGATTTGTTGGAAATGATGGATGGCAGCGGAGGTTTGCGTCGGCTTCAACCCGAGCTTTGGATTTCTATGGGTCGGATCATAGACCCGTCTTGTGCAGATTTTTGAATGGAGATGGAGACATTATCAAGCGAGGTAAAGGTCGGTTTCAGTTTGAAGAAAAGTGGCTCCTTCATAAGCATTTTGTTCCGGATTTTCTATGTGAATGGAAACTTATGGCAAGAGGTTGTGGTCTAAAGTCCAAACTGGCGAAAGCAGGTGATTTTATGAAAGTTTGGGCAGCTGGGAAATGTGATGTGAGTGAAAGGAAGATTCAGATGATGAGGAAAAAAAGGGAGGCTTTGATGGAAAATGTGAATAATCTGGGCACTCGGCTGGAAATTGTCAGAATTTCGAAGGAGATTGAAACCGCGGTGGACATGGAAGCGTCTCACTGGAAGCAAAGAGCGAGAGTTAATTGGTTGGCCAATGGAGATAGGAACACGGGTGTCTTTCATGCTCATGCGTCGAAAAGGAGAGCAAAAAATGAAATACGAATGTTGGAGGATAATAACGGTGTGATGAGGAAGGAGGAGATTGAAAAGGCAGACATAATCAAAGAATTCTTTGCGGCTCTTTTTGAAAGCAGCAGGCCAAGGATCCAGGATGTGAGGGAGGTTGTAGGGGCGATTGAGGAAAGAATATCTGAGGATGATTATGGGGAGCTTAGTAGGACCTTTGATGAAAGGGAGGTGAAAGAGGCTATTTTTGATATGCACCCAACTAAAGCACCGGGGCCAGATGGGTATAATGCTCGCTTTTTTCAAAAACTTTGGCCGGCTATTGGAGAGGAGGTAACCAAAGAGGTGCTAAATATTCTGAACAATGAAGGAGAGATTGGAGACTGGAATGAGACATTGATATGTCTCATTCCGAAGATTAAGGATGCGAAGAAAGTCTCGGAATTCCGACCTATTAGCCTTTGCAATACTATATATAAAATCGTATCAAAGGTTATTGCAAATAGGCTCAGGAGGGTGATGGGGAGAGTTATTGATCCGGCTCAGAGTGCTTTCATTAAAGGGAGGTTAATAACTGATAATATACTCATTAGCTTTGAGTGCCAACATTGGCTCCGAAAGCGAAGGAAGGGTAAAGAGGGTTATGCTGCGATGAAGATGGACATGAGTAAAGCTTACGACCGGGTTGAGTGGCTATATCTTGAGGAGACGATGGCGCAGTTGGGTTTCCCGCAGAGGTTCTATAGTTTGATCATGAGATGTGTGCGCTCGGTTCGGTTCGCTTTTATCCTAAACAGGAGTGTTTATGGGGAGGTGATACCTACGCGTGGCCTCAGGCAGGGAGATCCCCTATCCCCATTCTTGTTTGTAATTTGTGCTCAAGGCCTCTCTTCCCTTATTCATAAAGCCGAGAGAATGGGACTTATTAGTGGGATTCCGTTAGTGCCGAAACTAATAAGCATCACGCATCTGCTTTTCGCTGATGATAGTGTTATTTTGTTTAAAGCGGAGGAGAGGGGAGCTAGGGTAATGAAAGAGATTTTGGATAGTTACGAGCGGGCATCTGGACAGCTTATTAATAAAGAGAAATCATCGATCTCTTTCAGCCCAAATACGAACTCAGAGGCAGGAAGGAAAGTAAAGGAAGTGCTGGGGATTAGAGTGGAGCAAGGTATTCAAATGTATTTGGGATTGCCAACGTTTTCAATGCGGCAGAAACGACTACAATTTGGATATATTAAGGAGAGGGTGCAGCGGAAAATTAGTGCATGGAATCAGAAGGATTTTTCCGGTGGGGGGCGGGAAATTTTGATTAAAGCTGTGGTGCAAGCGATTCCGACATACGCGATGCAGTGTTTTAAACTACCTGATGCGATTTGTGAGGATATCAGGAGAATGTGTGCAGGGTTTTGGTGGGGAGATAAAGAGGAGAGGAGAAGAGTTCATTGGGCGAAATGGGACGTGTTATGTAAGCCGAAGGATTGCGGGGGAGTAGGATTTCGCGACCTTAAGGCCTTTAATAGAGCTTTATTGGCTAAGCAGTTGTGGAGGATCTGTTCTAACCCCAATTCTTTAGTGGCCAGGGTGTTTAGGGGCAGATACTGTCGGGAGGGAGATGTTCTTAATGCTACGGCAAAGGTGGGCTGCTCTTTCGTGTGGAGATCTATTATTGGGTGTAAGGATTTAGTGGATAGAGGTACCAGATGGAGGGTGGGGAATGGGAAGGATATTAAAGTCTTCGTGGACAAATGGGTTTCAGGAGCTCGAGGGGGTAAAGTTGAGGGGCTTCCGGGGAAAGCAAACGAAGAGTTGAGAGTGGACTATTTTTTGAATGGCAAAGGAGATTGGAATGAGGAGAGATTACTGGATTTCTTCAACCCGGTGGAGATTGAAAATATCAGACGGACATCGTGTGGGGAGAGTGGTCTCCGGGATACGAGATGGTGGGAATTAGAACCGAAGGGCGATTTTTCCGTAAAATCCGCATATCTCCTACAAATTGGTTACTATGAGAAGCTGGAGGAGACTAGCAACGCCGATAAGAAAGAATGGCATAAGCTGATATGGGGGGTGGATATTCCACCAAAAGTAAAGATTTTTATGTGGAAAGCACTCAATAACCTTATTCCTACTGAAGGAAATTTGAAAGAGCATCATGTTCCGGTTGACGGAATATGTAGTTTGTGTCGAGATCGATGGGGAACTACGGAACATGTTCTGTGTTTTTGCCCAAAAATTCGAGAGGGATGGAAAGGAAATCGATTTTGGGAGAAACTGAAACGTGGACGAGATCTGCAGCTGCTTGAGTTAGCTTGGATGATTAAGAAAGAGTTTGAGGGAGAGGAGTATGCTTTGTGGTGCATGATACTGTGGCAGACCTGGTTGAATATTTGTCACTACACTCATGCCGAGAAGAAAGATAGTAGGATGTTGAAGTTAGAAGAGGAAGAGTGTGAGGTGATGCTTAATGCATATCAGCAGGCAAAGGAGATCAATAGCGGGGCTGATCCTTTGGGTGTGAAGTGTGGGGAGCGTGAGTGGAGGAGACCGAGACAGGGCAGCTTCCGAGTAGATGTGGATGCTGCTGTGAATTCACAGCAGGAGCATTGCGGGTTTGGGGTGGTGGTGCGTAATGACAGAGGGGAGTTGGTGGCTGCTATGTCGAAGCGTGGGAAGCCAAGGTCGAATGTATTGCTGGCTGAGCTTATGGCGGTCGTTAACGGGGTAGTGTTCAGCCTTGAAAGAGACTTTATGCCGATAGAAATCTATACTGATTCTTTGGTGGTGGCTCGGTTGATGGCTAAACCGGAAGAGGATAAGGATTTGTTGCCCGACGATATTGTTGATATTCTTCAGGTTGCGAGAGAAAATTTCTTATTAGGTGTTTATCATATGTATAGATCTGCGAATCGCGCTGCTCATTTGTTAGGCCAATTTGCGGCCGATATTTCTTCCACCGTGGTGTGGACGTCGAACTTCCCGATGTGGTTGAGGGAAATTGTTGATTCGGAAAAGGATAAGTAATAAAATTCCTTTTTCTCTCAAAAAAAAAAAAAGATAATTGATCATGAAAAGGAATAGCCGCAAACAATTTTACTTTTTGAGCCTTAAACATCGTTTAAGAAAGTGACATATACGTGAAAGAAAATGTATTATGACGTATACGATGAGACATACTTTGATATACTTGAAAGGTGAATAAGAGGTTAATGTTCGAGGCAAAAGTTTCGGTTCGAGTCTTTCTTAATATGGTCTTTAAATTTTTATATTATCTATTTATAGAAAAAAGTAAATAAGAGATAAATCAATATCTTTAATAGGAATGTCAATTGAGCTAATTCATTTGACTTAATTTTTATTCCGGTTCCAGTTATTTTGAATTTTGTTTGATCATGTTGTTTCATTTCAAACTCCAAATTATGGATTCTAACTAAACAAAATATGATCTTCAGCTTCGATATTCACTTTATAAGTCAAGCCCAATTTCCAGCCAAGTAAAATTACGTGTACCACTGGCACCGAAGGTTGATATGATATTTTATTAAATGACATGGACTCGCCATATATGTCAGATATAATTGAGGAAAAAACACAATTTTAAAAAAACTGTATTGATCACTCCTTTGTTGCCAACTGGCTAGCAAATTATCCCACGTGATGTGTGAGATGAATTATTATGTTATTTGACCTCATTTAAATTTTATTTTATTATTATATGATTTAAAAATAAATTAATAAGTTTTATTTTTTATATTTAAGTAACTATATATATAATTAATGAAAATTATTTTAATATTTTGAATTGTACTCCGTCATTCCCATAGAAGTTGTCATATTTTTCTTTTCGGGTGTCGCATATAAGTTCGTGTGTTTTCTTTTTGGGTAATTTTATTATAATACTATTAACACATTACACCATTTTCAACTTTCATAAAATCTCGTGTGCAAAGAAGTAGAACAAATTTCATGGAACGGAGGGAGTAATATCTTATTGTTTGTTTGCAATAATCATTCAAAATATACATTCCAATAATTTTTTGCAACTAAGAAATGTAAATATTAAACATAATAATTTATTCCTTAATAGTTATAATCAAATTTGTTTTAGCATGCTATTTTCCACTGATATTAAGAAAAAAAGATATTATTTTAATTTAATAAAACATATAATTTTCTCATAATATATATTTAATCATTAATAAAATATTATTGATAATATAAATATTTAAAGAATAATTTAATGGTTGAATGATTAATTAAA
>JAYJMF010000056.1:4508298-4530432 GCA_036873715.1 Salvia sclarea
ATAATAATAATAATAATAATAATAATAATAATAATAATAATAATAATAATAATAATAACTTATTTCCATTCTTATTCGCTCATTCCCTGTACATACCAGCCATAGGAATCACCTTTTTCATTCTATTCTATTCCTATTATTATTCCATTCCGAAGTGCATTCCATTCCTGTTTAATTTCATTCCTGCATACCAGCTATATGCATATGGAGTATAATTAATATTTCAAAACATGATTCAAATAGATTTATCTTTCAATTAATATATTCAAAAGGATTATTCTTAAAATATATATAGTCCAATAATCGATTAAATGGCAACATTTTAGTACGAATTACAAAGATTATAAGTTAAATATGTACTTGTCTCTTTAATTCGTTCACTTAATAGCGCGGGTCAAAATTTGTCCAACTGTAGCCACGTGTATCCTCATCAGCCGATTTCTAACGTTATTTTGTACCTTTTCTTATGGCGCCAATTCGGCTTCTGATGATGCACGTCAACTTTAATTTGCTGAAAAAAGTCACTATAAAATTAACCGTCCAAATACAATTTAAGAATGACCTATTGAAAATCATAGATTTTATTAATTAACTTGAGATTAATACAATAAAAATAGATTTTGGATATAACACTACAAGAAATCGCCAGAATAACGAGAGATTTAGCAAGGGAAAGATTTCTGTAGTTAAATTACTACAGATTAACAACGGATTAGTGAGGGATAAATTATAATTTGGTATATTTAATTCTTTTTAAACATTATCGTTATACTATATATGATCGCAAGGGAAAGGTTTCTGTAGTTAAATTATTATAGATTAACAACGAATTAGTGAGGAATAAATTATAATTTGGTATATTTAATTCTTTTTAAACATTGTCGTTATATATATGATCGCAAACATGATCATCAAGAGGCCCGATAACGATAATAGGTTAATTTCATGCAATGATTAAATGTAATTATTGGGCAGCAAGTATCGTGTATAGTGATTGGAACTATTTTATTCTTTGCTTGGAATTTTTTATTACTGGGTCGTCATGATTTTTGTAAGACATGCATTTAGGAATTACGAAGTCTAACTAACAAAATTGAAAACCAATATAATTTTTGAAACAAATTCATCATTGTAGACACACGAACACCAGATGCCAAGACACCAACGAACAAGCTATAAAAAGAAAAGAAAAGGAAAGGAAAATCATAAAAACCATTTTAGAAACAAAACTTTATCCAATTTCGAATTGCTATTGCTAATTGCCGAAATTTATAAAGTTCATCATCTTATAAGCCAATAGATTTAAAGTACATATCATAAATTAATCCATTATACTTTCATTTCCAACACATCCATATTGCATACTCCATTTCTTTTTTAGATATGTTTTCTCTCTAGCTCATTAGCCTAAAATTGACCCAATATGATTATTTGATTAAATACACTGCCTCTAGTCCAACCTTACAACAATTCAAATCCAATCCACTATAATTAAATTAAATTAAATTAATATTGACCATAACCCTTAAAATTATGTATACTAAGCCTAGTCCAAATATGATCAAGCGATTTCCAGCTTTAGCTCCCTAAAATAATACGGGTCACACTTGCCTTGCATAACCATGCCCTAGTTACCCAATTATTTGAGCATTTGATTTGATTGTATTATATTTAAACTATAGACTATAAAAATCAAAATAATATAAATAAATAATTAATTCTGGACATACAAAGAGGAGTAAAAAATTGGGCAGAATTGCTCCTTCTTCCGGGTTGGCCCAGTATTAGATTACAGAGCCCAAATTTAAGGGCCCAAGTTGACCGAATTGAGGCCCAAAACCAGGAAAAAGGGGTTTAACCTAAACGATTATAAAGAACAGAGAATTACTAGGGTTTTCGAGCACATTTCCTTCCAAATCAAGAGTTTCACTCACTGAAGGCCGTTGCACCTTCCGCCGAAGCTCATCTGCTCCGCCACCATGGCTGTCGGGTATTCTTCTCGCCCTATATGCATTGAATTTTGTGTTTTCTGCTCAGATTCAATTGCTGATTTTCTTGCGTGTGTAATTTGATGCAGAAAGAACAAGAGGATTTCCAAGGGGAAGAAAGGAGGCAAGAAGAAAGTGTACGTTTTTTAAAGAAATTTTTTGGCATATTGCGATCACATTTCGGTGTATTCAGTGCTAGTTGTGGTGATTTTGGAAATGTTAGTTATTTGATCTTTTATGTTATTGATCCATTTCAGCGTTGATCCATTCGCAAAGAAGGACTGGTATGATATCAAAGCTCCATCAGTTTTCAGCACGAAGAATGTCGGCAAAACTCTAGTTACTCGAACTCAGGGTACTAAGGTGAGTTTATAAGAATATGTTAGCTTCCATTTACTGCATTTTTATTGAATTTCGCTATTGGATTATGACTTGGATTTTTCCTTGGAATTTTTTTGTTTGATTTCTGTGTTTATGGATATCTCGTTTTGTCTGCTTTCAACTTTTGGTGTTTAGATTTCATTGCTTTTTTATTGTTTGTGGAATGTCGAGGAAATCATTCTTGGATTTAGATATTGAATTTTGATCACATTGAGGAGAATTCATGAACTTATTTTTGTATTTATTCTCCTATGTTTTGGTGTCTTTAATTGGGGTTTGGAATTCGGAAAATGTTGCCAATTATCTTTCTTTTGTTTTCACTATTCTCAATTGAGTAGAGTTCTAGTTCTAGCTGCAAAGCATTGTTGGTAAAACAATACGGACCCTAGTGCTCCCTAGAATTATGCAGTCTAGTCGAAGAATTATGCAGAATTATGACTGATCCCTTAATCCAGTTCATACTTCTCCACCACTTTGTGGTGTCTAAAAATCTAAATTGGATCAATTTCTGGCAGATTGCCTCAGAAGGTTTGAAGCATCGTGTGTTTGATGTCTCATTGGCTGACCTTCAAGGTGATGAAGATCATGCGTACAGGAAGATTCGTTTGAGGGTTGAGGATGTTCAAGGGAAGAATGTCTTAACAAACTTCTGGGTATGAGAAATATCAGGATACTAATCTTTTTTTATTATTTGTTTTGTTTTTGTGCTGTATACAATTGTGATGTTTATATTTCTGGCTGCCATGTTCTATTGGACTTGCAGGGTATGGACTTCACCACCGATAAATTGAGGTCACTTGTCAGGAAATGGCAATCTCTGATCGAGGCTCACGTTGATGTCAAGACAACCGATGGCTACACCCTTAGGTTGTTCTGCATCGCCTTCACCAAGAAGCGTGTAAACCAACAGAAGAAGACTTGCTATGCACAAACAGGCCAGATTCGTCAAGTAAATACTTCAACTTTTGAAGTCTAATTACTTTATCCGATTTCTTTATTATTTCCTAACCTCATTCATTTCTCTGTTTCTGCTTATAGATCCGGAGGAAGATGAGGGAAATCATGGTTAACCAGGCGCAGTCATGTGTTCTCAAGGATTTGGTTTTGAAATTCATCCCTGAGGCAATCGGGAAAGAGATTGAGAAAGCAACCTCAAGCATCTACCCTCTACAGAATGTGTATATCAGGAAGGTGAAGATCTTGAAGGCTCCCAAATTCGACCTTGGGAGATTGATGGAGGTGAATTCTTTTTGCCCCTCTCTAATAACACCTTGTCTATTTGCACGAGTTTCCTGTCACGTGATGCACGTTTAGCATGGCTGTTATTTTGTGTCAAAATATTCCCGTAAATGGTGTTTCGTACAATGTTATGCAGGTGCATGGTGACTATACCGAGGATGTTGGTATGAAGTTGGACAGGCCTGCTGAAGAAGCACCAGTCGAACCAACTGAAGTAGTCGGAGCCTAGACTTCCTTTGATGCCCATTTAGATCCGTATTGAAGAAGGGCGTGGGCTTGCGGCTGCAGGAGAATTTTTGAAGTGGTTTTGGAAGAAGAGATTTTTGGTTGCGACTTCAACATTTCTTTACAAAGAATTTAGATATAAGTCAGTTGTCAGACGATTTACATTTACTTACCATTGAAATTTTGGCCTCCTATTTAATTTTGAATTCTATTCAACATCTTATTCTTATTCTTAATTGTCTAACCATTAAAATATTGAGACAAAGATTAGAGTAGCGAAAATAGAGAAGTAAAGATTGATTCTAACCAATAGAATAAAATAGATTTAATTGCTTATAAATATTAATTTTTGCTTAAATTTTAGATTTCAATCAAAATTATTGTTATGATCAGAATATACATTTGGCCGAAGTTCAATGTTTGTTGGCTAATAATTTAATTGTTTGGAGTTAGATTAGTAATTTGAGTTATTGTCAGAACACTCTAGATATTTTTATTAATACCAGAGTTTTTGAACAAAATTTGTGTATTTACATGCACTGAAACAAAATTAAAAACAATATTTTAGCCACAGAGAGTTCAAAGGCACAGCAGGCCGGTACAAACACAAATGAAACGAAACGAAACACTAAACAAAGTTGAAAAGTAAGCAAATAACATAGGTCTTAAAGGGAATCGACAAAGCAAATCACTCGTCTCCAAGAGCGTCGTTGTCGTCTCCACGCCTAAATTCCTGCAATTTCAGCCAACGCGAGATGTTCTCCTCATGGGGCCAACCGCAGGCCTCCCCGTCCATATATTGCTGGCTCATCTTTCCCTGGATCTCGATAGCCGTCTCATAGCATGCATTTTTGATATCCCGCCCCTTAGACTCTTTAAGTTTGGCTAGCTCAGCCTTCAGACGACTCATCTCCACCACATTTGAGGTCAGCTTACTCCAGAGATACGCTTCAGTGTTTGTCCACTCTGTCTTGCTCTTACAAAGCTCCTCTTTCACCAAGCGCAAATTCTCTTTAAGTGCAGCTCGCTCATTCTTCACACCCTGCAGCTCCTCCTCCAGTTTGCTCAGGTGTTCCTTCATGAAGAGCGTGTATTGATAACTCTGCACTACAAAAAGATAGTTAACACAATTATAACAATCAAATGCACAAAGTATCAAAAGGCGTATAAGAGTAATTATCGAAAAGGCTGTAGAGGCCGCTAGCTCGTACCATGACTTTTTAATAGACTTCTGTCCTCACTCAACAGTAACTTGTCAAGCTCCCTAGAGAGGAGAGCGCTACAACCAGTTTGAGCCGAAGCACCGGCAGGGATAGTCACCTGAACAATTCCAGACGCCGATTTAGTCTTACTAGGCGAAGCAGACCGTTTGACCGCTGCGTGATCTGAAGGAATAGAACCCTCCGACGCATCAACTACGATGGACTGACTGCCCTGTCCGCCTTGACCTCCAGCTTTCTTCTTCATTTGCTTCTTCTGTCGTCTTTCCAAGTAAGCATCATGGTCGAAGTCATCCTTGGAGTAGCGGTACTTAGCTCCCGACATCTTAAGTGTCTACATACACCCGTTCCCCGACGTAATTAGTTCATTCAACTAAAAGTGTAACTTTCATCAACGAGCCCCAATTGCGAAACATGCATGGTGATCGAAGCTTATAAGGTATGATCAAGTTCAATTACCCCGAACACACCACACAATCATATAATGACAACCCGGAATAGCCGCATGCACCATTGACAATAACAGTATATGTATGAAAGTTGAGATAGTCTACAACCCAGACTACCCCGACACTACTCATATTCATACACTTAAAATATTTTCTAAGTTCATCCAACAAACACCAAAAACTCTTGCTATAGTAGCATATACGGATCAAATCCTATTTCTTTAACAACAAATCGAAGCGAGTCTAAAGCAAGATATGGCAAACTACATAAAGACTGATGCTTGAATGTTTCAAGAAGATTTGAAGAAGATAGAAGGAAAACCAACCTTGAGGGATTTCTTCGAGAGCTCCAATCTTTCTCTCACTAAAACCTCACACTCTCAAAAGGGCACACAAGGCCACCATTATATAGAATTTTTGGAAGCTTGGATGAACGACACTTGTTAATCATCGGAGCAAAGTGATAAGAATTGGGAGGTATCCTATGCTGTGTTCTCAAAAATCTTGATCAGTTATGAAAATAAATACAGATACGTACAAGTACATGCATATACAAATGCAACAGTGAGTGTGTGTGTGTGTGTGTGTGTATAGCCTGGCGACTTCTCTGATGGAGATGGAGCGGGAGCGGGAGCGGCGCGGTTGAGGTTGGCCTTGAAGGTCTGAGGTGAGATAGATGCATGCACAAAGGAAAGGAGAAACTTATCTAAAGACTGGAATGGGCTTTAATGTAAATTCATTGAAGCGGATACAATTCATACAAAATTAATAATTTAGTTTTTAAAAAAATTAATTCTAATAGTTTAGGGTATACGTACCAAAATAGTTTAAAGTTTAAAATGTTAATTATTCTCAAGAAGGTCCAGGTTTTGGCATTCATAAAAAAAGATGATGCGTCGAATTAATTATAGGGACTTGAAATGCAGCATCACACATTCTTGCATATAATGAATCCACATATCTGTGACAGCAGAAGCAGCTTATTGAAATTAGACAACACCTAATCCTTACAGTTCCATCTACACTAAGGAGATTAGTTCTTCTCCAACTAATTAAAGGGATCATACAGTACAAGTAGAACAAACTTCTATCCAAATTCCAAAATAAAAAATTAAAAAAAAAAATAGTAGTGAAAAAAAAAACTAAGGGCTGCTTCCACTCCTACTACTTGAAGGCCTAAAGCAACCACAGAGAGGGCCCTTCTTGCGCCTTCCGCTGTTTCGCCTCCCGTTGTAGATGAAGTCTCTCAGAATGATGGTTTTGCTCTTCAGGAACTTGTTCCTACCTTTGCTCTTCTTCTCCTCGTCCATCTTCAACAAAATGTACTGGATCTTCTGCAGCTCGAGCTGCAGCCTTCCGATCCTCTCAGACCCTTTTCGCGCCTGCTCTGTGACCTTCCTCCTTCGCGTCTTGACAGCGTCTTTTGTCTGTGGCGATGCCTTCCCATCTGGGGATGGGCATTCCTCGATGTTCCTCACTAGTCGCTCATTCAAATCGACCAAATTCACCACTGTCTCCTCGGCTTCAAGTAGCTGTTCTTGAACTGTTTCAAGATCCATATTCTTGGCCTTTCTACTACCCTTTTTGTTGCTCTCCATCTTGCTTCTCAGGTTCTGCACCGTCGTGTGAAGGCTCTCGAGTTTTTGGGCGTCGGAGGCAAGCCTCTCCAGGACTCGTCTCCCACTCACTTCTCTGCTCAGCTCGCTGCTGCTGCTTCTCGAAATCTCCCACTTATCCACGCCTAACTCCTTCTCCACGTCTGAATCGGTGAAGGGGGGATCAGACATGCGTTTCACGTTCTCAAATTCGTCGTACACTATGTCCTTGTCGGTCACCTTGAACGACCTCCTAAGCGACTCACCAATGGTTAGGTCTCGTTTGTCCTCAGCAGTTTCCCACAACTCGAGCATCTGATCGTCTACCCTGCCACTTCCTTTCTTGCGAATCGCTTTTAATGAGCTGCTCGTGACTTGATCCAAAGGTATGTCTTTTATTAGCATTCCGGTCTTTACCTCAGAGGCTTTTGTTTTTATCTTCAGCAACTTGGGGGTGCTGCTCGTCTCGCTTCCATGCCCTCTCCTTCGACTGTGCTCATTCTTATCCCTGCCCAAACAACGACGGGATTTCACCTGCTCCGTCTCAGATTCTTGCTTGCTTTTGGAGACCGATCTTCTGAGGGGCGCCGGTTTGTTTATTTCTTCCATCAACTTCCCAACCGCGTTCACTCTCATCTGCAAGCTCTGTAAGCTAACAAGGGAGGAATCTTCCATTTCAGAAGTACTCGTATTGGGGTCTGCAACAAATTCGAGAATCTGCAAAATGCAAATATATATTATTCATAAGAAGGAAAAACAAGATTTTTTCACCAAATACATCAAAATTGCAGTTTTCTTGTGACTAGATTAACATAATCAACTGAGTTAGAGTAAATAAACATAAATGTTTGTTACCTCTGGCTCGTGGTTACGTGATGCTTTGAGCTTTGTTTGAAGAAGTGCATTATGCTCGAGAAGCATTATATCCTCTCTTAAAGCAGCTATGACCGGATTGTATGCACCTAGCTGGGATTTCAACCCACTGATTTCACTCTCCATGGAGCTTATCTTCCCTTTCATTTGCTCGATCTCAGATGTTTTCGAAGCATTCTCATTTTCAAGCGTCCGGCATGCTCCACTAAGCTCCTGCACCTTGTTCTTGAACAACACTTCATGGATAGAAGAGATCTGAAGATCAAAGTAAAACGCCGTAGCTTCTGCTTCCCAGAGCTCAAACTCGTTGCTCTTCTCCTTGAGATCCGAACACAAAGCCTGTTCTCTCACAATTTTCTCTTCCATCTGTTCACGAAGTTGGGAAAGCTCGCTCTCAAAATTCGTCTTCATCACATTAAGGCTCTCCATTTCCTCCTTCTGAACTGAATTAACTTCAGACAGCCGGATAATATCCTTCTCGAGGGTCTCCTTCGCCTGCATAGACTCTTGCATATCCGTTTTCAGCTCATCGACTGTTCTGCACAATTTCATGTTGAAATTTTCAGCCTTTTGAAGCTTCAGTTCCATGTCCAAGAGCTTTCCTTCTGTTTGAAGCAGATTTTCTTTACCACTTAGAATCTCCTTCTTCATCTCAACATTGTATTCCCTCATCCCTTGCATCTCTCCTTCCAATCTACGAACCGCGTCTTTCAAGAGCTCACTTTCTGCCTTTTGCAGCTCGAGCTTCTCGACCAACGCAGACATTGCCCTCTCTAGGCCACAATTGACTTCATGCTGTCTGCTCAGATCGTTAAGAAGCAACTTTACTTCCGATTTCTTCTCTTCAACAAAGCTCCTAAAAACGACTGATTCGTTAGCCGTTGCTAGGCATTCGAGTAGAGCAGCGTTGCTATGCTGATCTACCGTGTCTTTCTCCTCCTTTAGATCAGAAAACTTCTTTACTAAATCCATATTATCTCGATTCACTTGGGAGTACGCCTCCTCCAATGCACTGCACCGTTTCAACAAATCGCCTTGTTTGATAGTAAGACTCTCCAATTCAGCTTCAACTACAGCAACATGCTGACGGCTCTCACTGGCGTCCAATTTCAATATCCCATTCAGCTCTTCGAGTTTGTCTTTTTCGTCTTTCGCCATAGCAAGCCCGTCGCCCATGGCTTGAAACTCCTTCTCCATTCTTTTCCTCTGAAGCTCGAATTCCATCCCCTTCGACTCCAACTGCTCAAGGAGTGTCAAAAGAACTGAGTTCTCGACCAATAGCAGCTGCTTGTTGTCCTCATGGCTCATGATCGAGCATTTCATATCTTCGATAGCTCCAAGAATATGGTCCACGAAAGTCTGCTCGTTCTCAATCTTATCTTCCTTGGGGTGACAGTCCGAATCAGCTTCAACCGCCCTGAAAACCTGGTATATGCTCAATCTCAGCCTCTCGATTTCATCCAACAAGACCTCAGCTTCAACTTGCTGCTCAAGGCTTTCGCTCTCGAGCTCCGAGATCAACTTCTCCGCCAATTTGGATGCCTCGACATGTTTCTGGCACTCAATGATGAGAGAGCAGTTCTTCTCTTCCATATCTTTCATGAACTTATGCAAGATGGATATCTCAAATTGAGCTTTGAGAGATTTCTCGAGCTCCTCATCGTATTCCTTCTTCTTCCAGCCGTTTTCTCGCTTCAGGAAGTGAATCTGGTCTTCGAGTCCAGCCAATCTGGTGTCACTCTGAAGCTGTGAGGTACTTCGTTCTTGCTTCTCCATAAACAATGAGATTTTGAGTTCTTCGACTTGACAATGCACGTCCTCCTTTTCCTTCTCGAGGCTAACACACTTCTCTTCCAACCCCTTATACCTTTTCTCCAAGATTTCCAATCTTCTCTCGACATTTTCCAACCTAGTCGCCAAGCTACTTCTTTCGTCCAAGAGATGAGATCTTTCGTTCTTGAGTAACTCACAGATCTCTTCCAATCCCTTCGACTTTTCCCTCAAACCTTCTAGTTCAACTCTTGCATTGCAGAGGGTATTTTCCACGACGGCATTTTTCTCCAACAGGTTATGCATATTATCAGTCATAGCCTGCAACTGAGACATAAGAGAAGCTTTCTCGGACACGAATGTGGCCTTTTCTCCTTGGAGAAACCGGCACGATTCCTGCAAGGCTCTTACAGTTTCTCGTGAGCTCTCCAGCTCACTGCTCAAGTCCAAGAGGGAGCTTTCTAGGACGACTTTTTTATCCAAAAGTTCTTGCATGTTCTTCACCTTATTCGACAAGATTTCCCTCTCATTGCTCGCCTCTTCGTTGATCTCTCTCAGCATTGAGTTCTCACTCTGCAAGTTCTTTATCGACCCCGCCACACATTTTTGGCTCAGACCTGCTGCTTCCACTTGTTCGACTAAAGCCTGGTAGCTCCTATTCAGCCCTTCGATTTCCTCTTTGAGACGCGTTATCTCCTGCTCGAGGGAACTACTTAGGTTGGTGTGGTGCGAAACTTCTTTCTCAAGCCTCTCCTTGATCTCCCTCAAGGTAAGGATTTCGTTTTGCATATTCTCCATTGAAGAGACCGAAGACAAGTTCACTTCACTCAGGCTTCGATTCTCTTCCTGAACCCGACAAATTTCTTCTTCTAACCCTAGTTTGCTTGTCTCCAAGTCCTTCAGCGTGGAAAGAACATTCTCCAGCTCCAGCGCCAAAGCTTTTTGATCATCTCGAGATCGAAAATGCAGGTCTTGTAGATTCTGAAGAGTGGCCTCAACTTTTGCATGACGTGAGTGTTCGTCTTGCAAACACGTTTGGAGGCTCTCCAACTCCTCCTGCTTCTGGGAAAGCTGTTGATCCTTCGCAGCAATTTTCTTCTCAAGATTCTCTGCCTCGGTTTTCAGTGAGATATTCGACATCTCCAACAGCAGAGACTTCTCCTCAGCAGTCCTCAGTTTGAGATTTCCAATCAAAACGTCGTTGTTGAGGCGCTTGACTTCCTCTTTCGCGCTCATTATGTCCCTCTCGAGCTTGGATATCGTCTCCAAGCAGCATTTGTACCGTAGCGCAGACGCCTCTTTCTCCTTGTTGAGATCTGTAAGCGATTGTTTGAGTTGGGAAACTTCTTTTTCAGCAGTTTCCGCTTGTTTCTTCAGCAGTATAGCCTCATTTTCTAGAATGGTAATAAGATTTTCGAGGACTGAGATCTTTTCAAGACACTGTTTATGATCTTGAAGCACTGCTTCATTTTCACACTCCAATCTTGAAATTTCGTCTTTCAGAGATTGAGTGTCCCTACAGTTCTCGTGTATTTGAGAAAGAATATTCTCCAAATTTGCTATCTTCTCCAAATATTCATTTTGTTTAACAAGTCCAGCATTCTTTTCGGCCTCTAACTGCACGAGAGCTTCCTTCAACGTCTGCACTTCTATTTCAGCTCTGCTAGCTCTCTCGTTGAGCTCGAGAGAATCATCCTTGGCGGTGCTGAGCTCTCCCTCGACACCTGCTAGCTCAGCCAGACACCGTTGATACTGGAGGAGAACGCTCTCCTTTTCAGCTTGGATATCAGCAAGGGCTCGTCTCAAGCTCTCAACTTCGCTCTCAGCTTTTCCAGCTCGTTCAGTCTCCTTCATAACTGCGTCTTTGAGATGCTGGTTGTCATTAGAGAGTTTCAGCACTTCCTCATGAAATGCCGTCTCTTCTTCTCCCCCTTCTTGAACTTCATTAAGCCCGTGTTCGTTGCCTAGGAATTCATCCGTGGCAAACAGTGCACGCGCTAGTTTTGTTTCTGGTGTGCGAGGCTCCTTGTTGCGAGCCGGCGTTTTTGAAGGGGAATCTTCAACCAGCTCGACGGGTACTTGGTCGGGAAAGGCCTTAGCTAGGGTCCGATGGGCATGGCGAAGCTCCCCCGTCGCGTGATTGTATCTCTCAGCTAATGCACGATATGCCCTGTAGAACTCCTCAACTAGTTTCATCAGCTCGGGCCGTTTCTTGTAGTACATCTCGGCCCTTCTTGCAAACGAGTCTGCATCTTCTTCGAGTAGCTTGATCATGAATTTGACCTTGGAATCGATATCTGATACATCATGACCACAAAATTAGGAGATGGAGATAATAATAATAATCTTTGACTAAACAGCTTCTTAAGCAACAAATCTAGTGATGGAGTATGTTGAAGGATCCCCAGCCCAATAAGCAAAATGTCGAGTAACATAATATCATGAACATGTGAACACACGATCTTGATAGAAGCATTTTCGGATTCAATGCATTATCATGTATATATGAAAAATTAGGTCATACACATGGCTCTTGCAAACAATCATTCTATATCGGAAAAATGAACTCCCTTGCGAAGGATAGAAGGAAAGAGACAGATTGCACGTACAGATATAGAAATTGCACAAACATCTACTATTTGATTGCACAAAAGGTATCAAGTAAGAATGTATTATCTAAAATCTAACAAAAAAAATGTGCATTGGATTTATGAAAAGACAGAATCTTTGCAACATTTGATCAAATAACGACGTCATAGACAGACAGTATAGAAAGGTGCATATCGGAGCAGAGATCAGTTATGGAAACTCATCCAATATAGCAAGCAGTAGGTAAAGGCGACATGCATGTCCAGAGACATGATGAATAATAAATCAATTATTTACAAACATGCATAACAAAAAATTGCAAAATTAGCCGCAAGCACTAAAATATGCACCTGTTAGATTGTCTTGGAGCCATTTTGAGTTCTTAGGGCTATTGTGGCTATCCCACCACCAAGAATACAACCGCCTCGATTCTGACTGTGATAATGCTGCCATAGCTCCGGCAAGGAGCAAATAATGCTAAAAGAATATGCTACTCCTTATATGTTAGGCCAGCATCAAAACAATCAGCTCAACTGCAGTCACAAAAACAACGGACATTAAAAAACATAATTTTCGTATATGGAATTTCGCGTCACTCAAGATGCAGAATTTTAACAAGAGAGAGCATCTGGATTACCTTCTTGATTGGGGACTGGTAAAAAATGCAGAAATTAGCTTTACTGTGGTAAGCTCTAAGCAAATCTTTTGGAAGAAATCCTGAGCCAAAGAGGTTAAAATAAGATATATTTCAGACCTCACATGCATAAAGGAAACTCAATGTAAGAACTTTATTCATATAAAGATCAAATAAAGTAAAAGAACTAGTAAATAAAAATAGCATCTTCACTGATTTACAGTCCATTCCTTGATCTCCCTTAAACTAGTGAAACAGAAAATTAAGTTTTAGTAAAAAGATATACCTAATATCAAACAAAATTGGAAATCCTAAGAAATCCTTATTAGATTCATAACAGCTGCAAATTTGGATATTTCATCATGAACAAGAACACAAAAAAAACTGACATTCGTGGCAAAGTTTATCTGAAATGAAGCAGCAGTGAAGCTATAAAGATGAATTGGCTAACCATATCACTAAATTAGTAAAATCTGGCTATTGCAATGAAAGAAACTGTTAATTACCAGAAGGAAAATATGCAGTTTTTGAGGCAGAGAAGCAAAACATGTTTTAACTCAAAACTCAATTTGAAGAATGTTTTAACAAAGGAAATGGCTTTTCATGCCAATGAGCTTCATCATCCCTGAAAACACAGATCAACAACTTCCCAAACAAAACTACAGCACCAAAATTAACACAAAGCATTTCAATAACAATCACAGCAGCAGCCAATCAAATGAGCACAGTATGAAGCCATTCATGATAACGGGCCTCTCATAAAACTCCAAAGATTGAATCTTTCAACTAATCTTGAGATAAAACAAGAATAAGATCAAATTTTGACAACTACCCACAACATTAAAAACTCACAAAAATCAACAGGAGAGGAACGCAGAAACTTGATCAGCAGCTGTTGTTACCAAAATCACCCCAGCCGCTAGATTCCCACATTCACCCCATTTCCTTTCTTTCTCTCTCTCACCAACTTCTCCAACTTTATTGTATCTCTCTCTTTATCTTTGAAGGGTCATCAGCAGCATTATCAGTCTTTGGTTTCTTGGTGCTTTGTCAGTGTGACAAAAACTCTGTAAAAGGAGAGTGGTGAAAAAACTTTAAAGACCTATCAATAGCCTACTACAATACTATACATACAGATTCTGTGTATGTATACATATACATACCCCTTTATTTGTGGGTGTGGATTATGATATGAGATTTTTTTAAAAGAATTGCGAAAATTATGCGTTACATTATGATTTAAGAGGATTTTGATAACGGTTATATTTTTGCGTGGAGTTTGATGTATTTTTGTCTCCGCTTTATTGGGTAGAGAAAATGGCGAGTACTCATTGCTCATTACTCACCGAAATTCGTCACGTCTCTTTAATTGCATCGTTAATTAGGGTTTGCATTGCTCAATTTTTTGTTTTTATTTCTCGAACCCCAAAATGGAATGGGGGTGGTGCTTTGTTTTGTTTATTTATTGGAATAGAATAAATTGGGATGTATGCTATAGTTTGTAGTCGATGCCAAATTATTTAAACAATATGTGTGAGAATTTAATTTGCATTGCAATCTACCAAAAGGGTTGAGAAGTATGTCATTTTAGGGAAATAAAACAAGTTCTATTGCTCGCAAATTAATTACAAATGCATTGATTTATAAATTGGATTGTTTGCATTATGTTGATTTCATATTATGGCCGAGATTATTGAAATATGCAAATGCAACAATGTCAAAGGTGAGAGTCGGTGGGTAAAAATATATTGACTTCTATGTGTAGCGTTGGTAGAGTAAGTGAGATTAATATAATATCATCTTCTCCTTATTGGAAACTAATGCTATTTGCTTAATCTTATTGTGAGTTTAATGTTAGCCCCTCCATTTAGTTTTAGTAAATGATAAAGTATCAAATAAGATAAAATAAAACTATAGAATTTATTATTAGTATTACGATTTTATAATAAGGATTATCAAAACTAATGATCCTTTACGACTTACGACTGTACTTTTTCTCAGAAAAAATAATTAAAGAAAAGCTAAGAATAATAAACCAAAATCTCCTTTCTTCTTGTAGAAGTAACTATATGATTCCAACGTTCTTTTTTAGAGTTTGAAAGTTCTTTCAAACGCTTATGTAAATTAATCAATATAATCGGTATTTATTTGTGCTATACTAACAAGATTTCCTCAAGATGGTTGTTGAGAAATCAATATCTATTTCACTTATTATCCGTTGAAAGTGTATATAGTTGTAACGTAAAGTAACTATTACAAAAAATGGTAGCATTCCTTCGGGGAAAAAAAATATTATCCATACCTATATTTAGATGATTGAAAAGATCTATTACTAAGAGGGGAAGAGACGCAAAAAACAAAAAGTCTCTTTCAAGAATATAATTCTAATTAATTCTAATAATTTTAAAAATATAATAAAATAAAATAAAATTAGGATGCTAAGACACGACGAGAGAAGAATTTGAAATGTTTTATTGTTGAGAAAAAAAATTGTATCACCTTTACTTTATACAAGTTTTTATTTCTCACTCTGGAAGATGAGGTATAAATTCTAACCAAATTTCAACTTATCGTCGGATTTCATCAACGTAGTAGAATAAATGAACACTATTTTATTAGGAAATAAAATGTAGGTAATATGGGAACTACTAGAGTCATAGTAAATTTGTAATATATCAACCTTCAATTTGGATTCAATTAATTGATTCCAAATCATATCAATTATATTCCAAAAGGTGGCTATCTGTTCCGATATAGTAATATCAAAATATAATGACTACGTACCTAAATTACGTAATCTACACACTCTACGTGACATAAATAAAAATGAAATATTAAAACATAAATATTTGCTGGGCAAATTGTACTTTACGACCCAAATTATCAAGGTTTTGAATTATGGTATGGATACATGCCGACAATTAAATGCTCAGTAAAACAAATGTAGTCAAATTTACATGAATGAAATATAATTCCGTGGCGCATTGAAACCTTTTTTTCTCTTTTTGGAGATGATTATTTATACTCCATACTCTCATATATCACCACTCACCTTTAGAAATGGAATAATATTGATCACAAAACTTGTAGCTATACATGACATATTCATCCTTCTTTCCCAGTTCGGAACTATGTTGATCAATGTATATTTTCTTATATATTTCAAAATAAAAGTTAATTGTTAAGTAAGTAATGCTTGAATCTTCACTTAGTTTTTAATTCTAATATAATTTTTGAAACATTACAATAATGTCATCATCTTTCGGTTTGTTCCAAAATCAACACTTGTAAGTTTATTTGGTCACTAGAGAGTTGATGTGACATGTCTCACCCACGACTTTGATATCTTTGATTTGATCAGAGTATTAAGCTCAATCTATTAGTTTTTTGTTGATCCAAAATAAAAATTGGAAGTATAAACAAATAGAAAAGTGTTGATATTATTGGAATATTTTAGAAAACTAATAAAATGGACAAAAGTTTGTCAATTAGTTAACCTTAAATTAAAATAAATTATTACTGCGAGCTTCCTTTTCTTAAATATGTAACGTAAAATGTCGAATCATTACTGTTTAATTTTTTATAACAATCAAAAAGTCTTTCTTCACTGAAATGTGATTCAAAATGTACACTACAATTTTTTTTTAATAATACCTTATACAATTAATATTTATTCCAATAAATATTCATATTTTAATTTACGTTTTAATAAAATAATTAAAAGTGATGCTAATGATTTCGGCAAATCTCAGCTAAAATGATATGTCGAGATATATTAAACATAGAATAAAATAGACTTGGGACATAGTAAAAAGTGTGAAGATAATTAACGTAAATTGCAACATCTTTTTCCTATTCTTTAAGAGCTCAATTTTTTGGACGTAACATCGCTATCCAGATATTAGCCGACTAATATAAAATGTATAAATATAAAAAGAGAAGAGGAAAGGAAAGTGAGATCAGTGAAAATTGAAAAAGAAGTCGCTAAAGTAGATGAGTTTGTTTAATTGGGCGTGACATTAATTGTAAATAAATTGTAGTATAGACTTAGGGATGAATCTTTCGCCACCACATTTAATTTAGTAACCAATGGGCCTTCATATCTTTAAAACTAATTAAACAATTGTGAGAAACAAGGAAAATGAGTACCACACAACATGGAGAAAGTCGCTAGCTTTTTGACTAGCTAGCATTGATTTCCCAATTTATTAATATAATGCCGTTTGGAGTTTGCAAGAACATGGGTTATTTAGGTTTATCTATGAAAACGAAAATATTAGTTTAACTTTTGGACTAATTACTGTATAAAATATCAGTTTTATATAGTATACTAATTCTCATTATGTACATGAATTTTAAATTTGATGCTAGTAACATCAACTTTACGAATTATACACTTTTCACATCATCAAGTATTTTTGATGGATTGGAATTGTCTTGACGTAGACAAAATTAGACTCGTATGGAAAATATCTTTTAACACGTTCCGTCAACAAAATTATATATTAGGACTACATAGAATTAAGAAGAAAAAAAAATCACGAAACATTTGACGGTAATCAATGTTAGGTTGAATAATTTACTTTTCCATTACAAAATTAAATGATGTGAAATCAAAATGAACATATAAATGAGAGATAATTATATGTTTGGACACGAAATTTGTACCATATATTGTATAACGATTCAAAATTTATTAGGCCGATCAAATAATATATTCAAGTCAATCGTCGTCAATACAATTAACTATGTGTGTTTAGACGTTGATTTTTATGAAATTTTGACGATTTTTACATCGATCAATGATATCGATTGACCATATGTTCAATATGGATGCAGGGCATATATGTATCTTCTGACAAAGCTTCAGTTGTCATGGGTCGTTTTATATGTGTATGAATATATGATTTATGATTTATTGGAGTGCTTTGAAATAATTGAATTATGATAAAGTTGATGCGATTAATGAACTATCAAGATAAGATGTGCAGATGAATGGATAATGATATATTTATACGTAAGTAAAGTCATCTGCAACAATTAATATTTTTATACTAATTCATAGATGCATGTATATATATATATTAATGGCTGATTAATATTTGGAGTAGGATGAGTCGGCGCTAGTATTCTACAATTGGAATTTTTTTTTTTTTGACGAGTCTACCAAGTGTGTACGCGTACTATAATTTGAATGCATTTCTAACGTAATTTTGGAAAGAGATACATTTTACATTAGGCACGGCCCAAATAATACATAAATAATGAGACCGGCAACAATAATAGGGGGCGGCAAACAACAAACGGCTCTGCCTTCGTCTTCGATTATTAATATATAGATAATGAGGCCGGCAACAATGATGCTTTTACGGTTCACTCAGGGTTCGCCTTCGGCTCCCCTTCGCTCGACTCATGGCTTAGAATATAAGCGGCAAACAATTGGCCTAACGCAAATATTTCTCTTTTGGAAAATATACATGATAGCATGTACGTACTATAATTTTATTTTTCATACAGTGGGATGATTATATATATTATAGGAACAATCTGTCGGGCTTGATTTATTATTTCATCAAACATTTTTTTTCTTTTTGCTGTTTACTTAAAATTAAAAAAGAACAAGATCGGAAATCTGATCATCTTCCCTCTCATAAAAGGAAGCTTTTCTTGATTTATTCCTTTTGTTGCCGATATGTATCTAGGATTTCTTTTGGGTTTCTTCTCAAAATAATGGAAGTCTTTTAAGAGGAATCATGACAATAGAACTATATATCACAAAATCTCATGTGTGGACGTCCTACAATATCATTTACAAATTACAATGAAGAAAATAATATTACAGTACTAGTAAAAAAAGTGTAATTTTTTTTCTTATATATAACTAAAAATTGTAATTAATGTGAATAATAGTGCGTTTATAATGAATAATTAAAAATATCATTGTATATGTTTAATCTCAATGCAACATCTCAAAAGTTACACAAATAATTAGAGGGATTGAACAAACAAAACAAGTGTTGTTTTCCCATAACTTTGGAGAAATTTGTATAGCCGAAATAGACAGCTTGGGATCCTTTATCCCAATTTTAGTTTCTCAATTTATGTTTTACTATCGTTTTCTAATAATACATTGTGATAGTTTGTTATTATAATAACAAGGATTTGATGCTCTTCTGTATCCTATTATTAATCAATAAAAAGCTTATTTTCTGATATAAAAAATAACTACGATTTGTTAATCCAATTATAGATTTTTATTATTGCATTGTTTAGTTAAAATCATTATTTGGATTAATTATTATAAAATAGACTATATAATTTTTTTATTCTAATTTTTAGAAATAAATGGTAATTAAGTTCATTATACTAAGATAATAAAATTAATAGTGGAGTGTAGATAATGGGTACATATATAGAATTGGAATTTAGAGGATTCCATCCAAAAATAGATAAGGTACGTATGTATGGCTCCAAAATTTAACAGTTACCGTTGCAATGCTTTGCTTTTCTTTTCGTTTTTTGACGTGCTATTGTATTATGTAATCAATTTTGTTTTATTTTATTTTATTTTTTGAAGCAAAATGAATCGAGGCATGCAAATATGCTACATTATGTTCAGATAAAGTTATGGCGACATCAAATAAAAACAGTAGAAACGCTTATGGTTGTGCACTGTGCACATGCTCATGAATATGCAGTCTGGTTTTGTAAATAATTTCATATATATGCACGGCCCACTTATACCATGTGGATGATTCAGAACTATTTCATTATTTGATTAATTCGTATAAGGTTTTTTTTTCCCCTTTTTATCAACAAATAATTCGATACACATCGAATGCGATCTTGTATAATGATTCATATCACTTAGTTGATGTGTTGCTCATCACATGCAAGAAAGTGGACGGATACTTTCATGGTATTTATTTTACTTAATTTTACATAAATAATTAATGTATTGAATTATTTTATTTTATTTTATTTCATATATATACTTATATATATACACACACACTATATATGCATTCTATGAAATATGAAATATGACACGTGTCATACATTGAGTGTGTTTTCTCAAAAAAGAAAAAGAGAAAAAAAAAAAAAAAAAAAACAAACAAACAAACAACCAAACATGTAAAACATATAAAAATTATTAATAGCATATGACACAAGTTGTATAAATAAATTCCAAGACAAAATTTACTGTGGGACGTTTGTGGTAAAGGAAGTAGCATATTTCCTTGGATTTTTGCTTCGGCCGTAAGACTAACTGTATAATATACTATTAACTAAGCAAATCGAATATTTTAAAGTTAAATAACTGAATTTGATGACTTTCCAAGTTCCAAGTAAGTAAATAAATAAATAAACAAAATCTTGAGAGAATATTGTAGCATTCGGCAGAGCTAAATAAGCGACAACATTTATTCTTTTTCTGATTGTAGCTTAGAAATAATGAAGTTTAGGTGATATATGTGATTTATCTAACATTACACTTTTTGAATAGAGTTAGGATCTTCTTTTTTTACTCTAGAAATGGTTTAATTTAGAAGTAATTTAATTATAATAAACCTCATAAATGAGGGATTAGCAAGTAATTAAACTCTCAACCGTCTGAAATAATGCATTTCTAAAAAAAATGGTATGGACGTGCAAAAGTAGCACCTATATATATAAATATATTTACACGATTCTATTTAAAAATTATAAAATGATAGCTTTAAAACAAAAATGATTTACATCAAATATCATTATACCAAGATCTATATATAATTCCAAGCCCTTTGAGATTTCTGATTGGCGAACTGTGTTTGTCTTTCTCATAAAAATTGATTTTTTATCGTCAATTCTAATCTGAATAACCCAGCTTTCGTTGTTTGTTTTTTGAAGGTTTTGTCGGTAGCATTTTAAGCAATATTCCCTGCAACTGATGAATTTTTTTTGGAGTATTCCTTGGTGCTGAGCTCAGCAATTATAAAAAAATGAAAATTCTAAATACAAAAACCTGATTTTAGATTTTAGATAAGCAAACAGGTTAAGTATATGGTTTTTGAATTTTAGATTTTCTTTTTCAAAAACAAAATACCTGAATTTTCATTTATTTTTCCAAAACCTCAAATTCTATAGAGAAGTTTTAATTTTGGCCCAAATCTAAAGTTAGTCGTCCAAACACTAAATCAACTTGTTGGATTGTCAAATAAAATACTATAAAATAAAATAAAATAAAATAAATGAGATGGAAACTAATTGTTGCACTCCAACTTCATGCGAAAATTCGGCAAGTAAATTCAATTTTATGTCTCATCAAAATTTTGCGTAAGGATTTTAAAGATAAAAATATCTCTAGAATTTGGATCATAGATTATGCTTAACCCTGTAAATATAAACTATATCAGTTTAGGATGAAAATATAATAAACGTTCTTCCTTTTCCTTTTTCATCTTCTTTTAGGGCATCTCTAGCAAGCTAATTAATCATTGAACTTTTGGATCTAAGTGGGGAAGTAAAATAAAAAAGACAATCTTCAAAAGAAAACCATAATGATTGTTACCAATTAAGCTTATGGAGACATCATCATTAAACACATGTCTTCTGCATAGTATCCATGTTTCCACTTGTGATTACCAAACAAGAGACGTATTAAAAATGAAATAATAATAATAATCACTATTTAATCATGAATCCTAAATCAACAAGGTGTGAGAGACTAATCAATCAAACTGTAGAATTAGTTTAGCGATGTTTTATCATTTGTTTGTTGATCAAGACAAAGAGATACCATTTCCTTTCTTTAAGTAACCATTATTGCTCCACTTTGAACTGTGTAAACATTAAGAAATGTACAAATCAAGAAGGATCCATTAAAATCTCACTAGAAATCTTTTTCTTTTCTTTTATATTACATAAATTTATATCCATGGTCGTCTCTAGGCATGAGTAGGGATGGCAACGGGTCGGATTTTCGAAGATACCCGCATTTACCAAACCTTGATGGGTCGGGTTTGGGTAAGTACAAAATGGGTTTGGAGCGGGTATGGGTTTGAAGACTAATACCCGTGATGGGTTTGGGAAATTAGTTGTGGGTACCTGCCACCCGAACCCGTTTATATATAATATAAATTTTATAATTTTATAATTTGTATTTAAATATAATACTCCATATTGTGGCTC
>JAYJMF010000056.1:4530532-4560953 GCA_036873715.1 Salvia sclarea
GAACCACGTTAAATCTCTCGTGTCCTATTTACGTTCTCTTAGCTTATTAATTACCTCACGAAAATCAACTCGATCACTCATCCTTTTTACAAAGTGAGATCATTTCACCACTCAACACAACCATCATTTCAACTTTATTAAAACTCATGTTATTATTTCATGTAACCTATATTTTAGGGACAGAGTAAGTAAAACTTATAATGGATATATATTCAATTAAAATATATGAATTTACTAACGTTATTATTTTTCTAAAGTGGAGTAGGAGGGATTCCTGTAATCGATAGAGATAGATTTGATGTTTTGTTGATGTGATAAGATTAGGACTTAATGTTGGAGCTTTGCCCTATTGATATATGACGACGAAGGCATTAAAAATAGAAAGGTCCATTACTTAAGAGCCTTTATGTATATATAGTTCTAATATTGATATTTTATTGAGATTGCCTGTATATTATTATAAAAAAAGAATATTATTTGTATCTCAATATTTTTTTTACAAATATACCTTAGCCTATCGAAATTACTGCAAAACACCTAACCTATCATTTCTTTTATCCAAATCTACCCTATAAGAACTTTTCTAACGTGCTGAATCGGCTCTCACCCAACGTAAAAGATTTCGTGTGGTAGATTAAAGGAAAAAAAAGGGTAAGATATTATATTGTAATTTTCAATACATGAAATGTATTGAATCACAATAAAATATTTTATAAATTTGTAAAAAGAAATAATCAAATATTGAAATATTTCACTCGGTGTTTGTCTCCATGCATACCATACTATTGTAAACCAACATGCATTCCTTATATATAATTAATAAGTTTCAAATATGGTCTGACAAGGCCCAAAGGAAGACTTTCATCAACAAAAGATGCCTAATTTTAGTGGACGGTAGTTCCAATCCAATTAATGTCTTTGAATTTTTGGAATAAACTTTGAATTGTTACAAGAAGATTTAGTTCCAAGACTCCAATGGAAATTGAAACCTAATAAAATGATATTTACGATAAATCAATAGATTGTATATATATTTGCAAAAGAAGGGGTTTTAATTACAAATTTGGATCATAGGTACTGTTATGATTTTAGTTACAATTAATTGATTTATAAATGACTATGAAAAACATATATAATATCTAGGGACTAGGAAAGATTAAAAATTTATGTGAGGAAATTAAATGTATGGAATTTCCCAATTTATAATAACTTTAACCTGTTGTCACATTCATGTTTCTGGCTACTTGTTTGAGTGATGAGAGGCACAAAATTGAATCTAGTCACAATTATTGGGTAGATTCAATGAAAAAGGTTCCAACGGGTGATTTTAGGGTTCTTCTATCTTCCCCGACTTATTTTATTTTAAACACGCTTCCTTTTCTTTTATCTTATTTAAAACACGCTTTGTGCAAAAAAGAATTGCCACTAGAGTGATCTTTTTATCCATTAGCTATAAAATTTCTAAAATCGGGCCACGATGCACTCGAATTTGAGACTTTTGATCTCAAGATTAACCACTCTAAATTCTCTAATATTAGGCCTTAAAGTGATTTTTACTATGTTTATGTGTAGTAGTAGTAATTTAGTGGAAAAGTGTCACTGGTTAGTGGCGGATTCAAGGCCTGGCATGACTTGGTGGCCGTTGGGCCAATTTTTTTCCAGTGCTATTATACTTAGATTATATTTATATATTCCTCACTTTTTATAAGTAAATATTGTAATTTTACCTACCGAAATTTATTTCTAAATACAAATATATAATTTCTCCCGCCCAATTATAATTCTAGCCCCGTCTTTGAAAGTGGTCAATGGTTGGTGCCGAAGGTCCACTGTGACACAACCTTTTGTTTATGAAATCCAAAAGAAAAAATATAACCAAATAATATATAGATGGTAAATGGTAAATTATTTGACTACTAGAATTAAAATTCATCATGTATCAAACATTCCAACGAAACAAGAATTAAATTCCACATCAAGAACAAAAGATTTAGAATTCATTATATGTATATGATAAATTAAATGCAATAGAACAACGATAAGATCCTACGTGTTGATATATCCGTCCATATTGGTGAAGGCAATTATTAATACTAGAAAGCATAAAAAATTAGTTTCCATTATTTGACGTCTACGACTACAATATGTAATTAAAAATGCCTCAAAACAAAACATGTTCATATGCAAAATTAATCAGCTTGCTTAGTGGCGAGGAGCATGCTCCAAGCCTCCAACATAAGAGTTTATATGCCATTTGATCATAATCTAATTCGGTAATGATCTATGACTAATTAAATAGCCAATTTAAGTTACATCAAAGAAAATACAGAGCCTATATATCAAATAAAAACTTTTCATTTCATCATATATACATATTTGTGAGGATGTTTATAAATCATATAAAAATCGATAATACAAATTAAATTTTACATGCTACCCCCCAAAAAAACGTTTCTTCACAAATTTATAAATTTATTTGGACAGCTGTCTTAACTTGAACTAGCACTAGCGTGACACCAATAAAAAAAATAAAATAAAAAAACTTTCACTTATAAATATACAATATGCCAATTTCATTTTCCACGCATTCTTGCCTGCCAACTTTTGCCTCTCCAAAGCATACACAACTTCCCATCTCCCCTTCAATAATCCCACCACCGCCGGCGCCGGCGCTGCCGTCACCGCCACCACCCCACGGCGGAGCTAAAATTAAAAAATCAAACAAACATTTCCACTTCATTAGTTTAACTACTCTCTGCAAACATGGTTCAAAAAACAGTGGATCACCCTTCCTCTTTCATAACAAACTTCCTCCGGCGCTGCGGCGGCTCCGCCGTGCTCGACGGCGGCCTCGCGACGGAGCTGGAGCGCCACGGCGCCGACCTCAATGATCCTCTCTGGAGTGCTAAGTGCCTCATAAGCTCACCTCATCTTATTAGAAGGGTATACTTAATTTCTTTCACATATACATAAATTAATCAACCATTTTTTAGTGATTAAAATACATAAATTTTCATCATTATGTGAAGATATTTATTAGGTTGCTAGTTTAATCCATGATTATTCTGACTTCTGTGTACGAGGTTTTCTTTTTTTTATTTAGACACTTTGATTATTTATTTATTTAATTTAATTATTTAATGTGGGAAAATACTATTTTACGATGGGTAGCTAGATGGATAAATTTTAAGTTAGCCACCTCGTTTATGCTTTTGGAGCGATTCATGCTGTTTGCCACGTGTATTTTTGTGCAATAAAGAATGTTATCAACATTGATGGCAGTCTTGTAAATTGCAATCTAGTAGTATAATTTTTCAGAAAATCATAATTTAATATTTTTCTTGATTTTTGTATTCCATATAATAATAGTACTTTAGTAAATCTTAGAAGATCATTCCCAATTTGAATGTAAACTAAGCTTTCTGTAAATTGGATCACAACCAAATAATCATCCCCTGTTTCCATTGTTTGTAACTCCTATTATCTAGTTAATGTCATTTTAAGTATTTGTCATGTGAGAGGAATATGATTATATGAACATAGGATATGCATATTGGCTATTGTTGCAGATGTAAATTTATATATTTATTGCGTGACGGAATATGGAACATAGGAGATAAAATGTCGCTTGAATATTGATGATGTCAATATTTATAATGTGAAGGGAATTTGAACTTAGGAGATGTATATTGATGATGTCATTTTAAATATTTATCGTGTGACGGGGATGCAAACATAGGATATAAAACGCAGTTTGAAGGATCTCGTGTTACAACGTGCAATGTCGATTTTCGATTGCAGGTTCACTTGGATTACCTTGAGGCAGGAGCAAACATAATTATATCTTCATCTTATCAGGTAAAAATATGTATGTATGATGCTGAGATATCACCTTTCAAGGTTGAGATATAGCCATTAATTTTGCAACTGAGTTTTGTTTGTGAATGAATTAATATTGCAGGCTACTCTTCAAGGGTTTGAAGCTAAGGGCATTTCAAGAAAAGAGGGTGAAGCCTTACTCGAAAAAAGTGTTAAAATCGCATGTGAGGCTAGGGATATATACAACGAGAGGGCGACAAAAGGCTTCTGGGATATTTCTGGAGACGGGACAACACAAGAGCAGCGCCCGATTCTTGTTGCTGCATCGGTGGGAAGCTATGGCGCGTATCTATCCGATGGCTCAGAGTATAGGTTGGTCTAGTTTGGAAATATGAATAATGATTGGTATTAATTATCACATTGTGACTGCTGAATCTTTAATTAGGAAATATTTCATTTGATGAAGTGATTGGTATTAATTGCTTTTGTTTCAATCTGCAGTGGGAATTATGGGGGTGGTGTGAGTTTGGATACTCTGAAAGATTTCCATCGTCGAAGGGTTCAAGTTTTGGCTGCTTCGGGGGCTGACCTGATCGCGTTCGAGACCATTCCAAATAAGTTGGAAGCTAAGGTATCTTGAGGCTAATTTAGTCGAGACGACTTAAGATTAATGCATTCCAACATTGCTTAAAAATTATATATGTTACAATTGTGTAAATGGACTATAAATTTGTCGATGTTTGAGTGATATGACTACTCTTTTCTTGGTGTAAATCATTACAAGAGCGATGCAACTCTTGTGTTAACGGGCTTCTTGTGAAATTAAATGGTGATACATATATATGGCATTTTGTTCTTGTCTTGTGTTATAGGCATATGCGGAGCTTCTAGAAGAAGAGGGCGTCAATATCCCCGCTTGGCTTTCCTTCTCTTGCAAAGATGGAGCAAACGTGGTGAGTGGTGATCCAATCGAAGAATGTGCCTTGATAGCCGATTCTTGTGAGCAAGTGATTGGAGTTGGAATCAATTGTACTGCGCCAAGATTCGTCCACGAACTCATCCAATCAATTCAAAAGGTATAACTTTCGTGTGTTTGAATTTCAAGCCTGAAATTCATTTATTTTTCCCGACGTTTTTGCAGGCCACGGGTAAACCCATTCTCATATATCCCAACAGCGGCGAGACTTATGATGCCAATAGAAAGGAATGGGTGGTAAACAACTAAACCTCATTGCAAATAAACGCTCTAGGTTGTCAAATTAGGTTAATTATTCATCATCTAGCTAGATTGACAATTACATAGATACTTACTAAACACTGTTTCTCAATCTCTCTTTAAGCAATCAAGTGGAGTTTCGGATGTGGATTTCGTGTCGTACGTGAGGAAATGGCGCGACACTGGGGCTTCCCTAGTCGGAGGCTGTTGCAGAACTACCCCAAATACCATTAGGGCTATTTCTAAGGCTCTCTCAAACCGTTGATTGGAACAATTTTCTGCTGGCCGGAGACGGTAAGTCGCAAGCCGTCGTGGTTCGAACACTTCTCTGGTTTTGGCTTATGTAAGTTGTATGTATGAATAAAGGGAGCATGTACTAGTGTTGCAAGTGGAAGAAGTGGTATGGTTTCTAAATGCAAAGGATTTTCTTTCTTTTAGTGTCGTTCCAACTTACTTGGATAGAATGTTTGCATACTTTGATATCTACTAGGAGTAACTTAATAAATCTCTCCTACAACTAGTACTTGAGCTAAAAACAATATTACATTCATCAAACCTCACCCTTCAAAGAAAAAGGAAATATAGAAAATAGCAATTATAGTTTAAACTATTTGTTTGTTTTCATGTTCAATACATACTTAGCAAGAGTTCAATGTTTGATATACAAGTAAAAATTTGATAAATTAATACTCGATTAATTAATAAACTTTCTAAGATAATAATTTTGGCCGATCCCAATTCGGGGATCCCAATTCGGGGATAGGGTGCTAAATTAATAAACTCGCTAAAATTATAAGATAATACATTTTTTTATAATTTCTATAGGCCCTAAATAAAATATAAATTAATAATTCTTTATAAAGTGCATATTATATTAATGATTTATGAATGTTTCTTAAAAAACGTCTCAATTGTCTTTTGTTTCTTCTTGACTCAATCATTGTTGTTTTTACAGACATTTAAGATGTTAAATCATGTTATATGTATGATTTATTTGTGTAAAATATTTTGATCTTATTTATATTATAGAAAATATTTTTTAATATACATAAAATGATACATTGAACACAATAAGTATACATAAAATGATACATTCATACATTGAACACAATAAGGTGGGAGATTGAAGAACGCTATTTGAAATATAATTGAATCCTTCATTTGATATGTACATGCATTGTACAATAACTGAGTAGAAGTTAGAAAATTAAGTATTTCACTATAAATTAATAATTATTAATTTATCGATTAATTAATAACTCTATAATTAATATAATTTGGTGGTCCTCCTTTCCAAGCTAAAAAGTCTTATCGGCGGTGTTATAATTGAGTGGAGTCGAAATAATGTCGTATTCAAATTTTATTGGTTTATTATACCGTATAACATAAGTGCGAATTTTATTTATCAAATAATTTGTGGTTATCGGATTTTATCATGTGTAGACAAGCTTTCTGATATAAATTTAAATCTAGGTTTTATCAAATCTACACAAGCTTTGTCATATATATTTAAATCCAGTTTACAAGGATAAATTGTTTATTTTATGCAAAGATATCGTTTCATGGACCTATTTGGATAGAAAACAGTAGTGCATGAATGAAACAGATTGGGCTCCAATTAATGAGTATAATGGGCTTTTTGGCCCAACAACCTTCGATGCTTTGTTGTTGCTATTTCGCTGCTGAGAATAGAACGATGCTATGTTTGAAGATAAAGTGAAAACTGAAACTGAAAAAAAGAAAATGGAAAATTAAAATTATGAAAATAACTAAAATCCAAAATTTTGCTACTACTCACAGAATAGGAATTGTTGCTGTTGTCTTGAATCCTCATTCTCACTTTGCTAAAATCTCCTTGGGGGAACACCAATGGCTTTGGCCGCCGCAATCGTCTCTCTTCCCCCACCCACCACTCCCTCCGCGCCAAAGATTCAAATTCAATCAGAGCCCTTTTCGCCCAAACCAAATCCCAAAAACGGGCATCTCAAATCTTGCAAAACTCTTCAGGAAATCAAACAAATTCATGCGCATTACATAAAGCACGGCCTTATTGGTGACCCTTCTTTACTAACAAAACTTATCGCGAAATACTCAGAAATGGGATCTTCCGAGAGCTTGGAGTTCGCAGGAAAAGCATTTAAGATGTTCAATAACAGCAGAAAGGATCGGACTAGTAACATAACTTACCTCTACAATTCATTGGTAAGAGCAAATTCATTAGCCGGAGCTTATCAGACCGCAATTTCGCTGTATGTGGATATGTTGATTGATGATTTGGAGCCCGATAACTACACATTTCCGTTAGTTTTGAGCGCTTGTGCGAAAAGCTCGAGGCTTTCCGAAGGAAAGCAGATTCATGGCTGCGTGGTGAAGAGGGGATATCACAACGATCTATTCGTCTCGAATTCTCTGATATACTGTTACGGCGAGTGCAGCGAAACTGATAGTGCGAGGAAGGTGTTCGACGAAATGCCTGAGAGAAACGTTGTGTCCTGGACTAGTTTGATTTGTGGGTACGCGAGGCGAGACCGGCATCGCGAGGCGATTTCTCTCTTCTTTGAAATGGTGGAGGAGGGAGTCGAGCCCAACGAAGTTGCCGTGGTGAGCGTTGTTTCGGCCTGTGCGAAGTTGGGGGACTTGGATTTGGGGGAGAAAGTGTTGAATCATGTGGAGTGTTTGAAGCTCGAATTTAATGGTGTTATGGTGAATGCTGTTGTTAATATGTATATCAAATGTGGAGCAGAGGAGAAGGCGAGGCAGCTGTTCGATGGATGTGGCAGTAAGGATTTGGTTCTTTACAACACGTTGATGTCGAATTATGTGAAGTTGGGGAAGGCTAGAGATGCGCTTGATGTGTTTCGTCGGATGCTTGATCTTGGGGCGAAGCCGGACAGGATCACCTTGGTTTCCGTGATCGCGTCTGCGGCTGAGCTCAAAGAGCTGGCCTTGGGGAAGCAATGCCACGCGTATGTCGTGAGGAACGTGCTCTGGAGTTGGGATAGTGTCGGGAATTCGCTCATTGATATGTACGGCAAGTGTGGTGAGCAAGAACTCGCTCGTAGAGTCTTTGATCAGATGTCGAATAACAGAACGGTCGTGTCGTGGAATTCTCTCCTCGCGGGTTTTGCTCGGACTGGTGATGTGGGTTCGGCGGTTAAATTGTTCGATGAGATGCCGGAGAGGGACGTCGTGTCATGGAACACAATGATCGGAGCATTGGTTGACGAGAGCTTGTTTGTTGATGCGATCGAGCTCTTTCGCTCAATGCAGAACGAAGGGGCGGCTCCCGATGAAGCTACGATGGTGGGTGTGGTGTCGACCTGCGGCTATTTAGGTGCTCTTGATTCCGCGAACTGGACATATAACTACATCAAGAAACGCGGTTTTCGCTCCAACATGCGCCTTTGCACGGCTCTTGTCGACATGTTTGCTCGGTGCGGGGACCCACGGAGTGCGATGGAGGTGTTCTCCTCGATGAAGGAGAGAGACGTCTCAGCTTGGACTGCAGCGATCGGAGCTATGGCCATGGTAGGGAACGGGAAACGAGCCCTCGAGCTTTTCCACGAGATGGTCGGACAAGGGATTGCACCGGACGAAGTCGCTTTCAGTGGAGTTCTTACAGCGTGTAGCCATTCCGGTTTGGTCGAGGAAGGAATGCTCATATTCGACAGCATGAAGGAGTACGCGATCACTCCGCATGTCGTCCACTACGGGTGCGTCGTTGACCTACTAGGACGTGCAGGTTTGCTAGACAAGGCGCTCGAGTTCATAGACACGATTCCCGTGAAGGCGAACGCTGCAATCTGGGGCGCGTTCTTGGGTGCTTGCCGGAAGCACGGTAACGAGGAGATGGCCGGGCGTGCCGCTAAGATGATGACGGTGATGAGTGAATCTAGCGGTGATCAAACAGGGATTCACGTTCTCTTGTCGAACATATATGCGTCCGCTGGTAGATGGAGCGACGTTGCTCGAGTCCGGATGCATATGAAGGAACGAGGCATGAAGAAGACGCCAGGTTCAAGTTCAATCGAGATCAACGGTGTCGTCCATGAGTTCACTTCTGGTGACGAGAGCGCGTGCACGGCCTTGATGCTAGAAGAGATCGAGTCCCGGCTCATAGATGCAGGGTATGTTCCTGATCTAACGAATGTGTTGCTCGATGTCGACGAGCAAGAGAAGGAGTTCTTGCTCAGCCGACACAGCGAGAAGCTAGCCATCGCCAACGGCCTCATCTCCTTGTCTCGTGGAGCCCCCGTCCGAGTCGTGAAGAACCTCCGAATGTGCTCCGACTGCCATTCCTTCGCGAAAATGGTTTCGAAAGTGTATAATCGAGAGATAGTTGTTAGAGATAACAAGAGATTCCATTTTTTCCAGCAAGGTTTGTGCTCTTGCTGTGATTACTGGTAAAACATTATACAGAACTTTCATCAATACCTTGAAAACAAAGCTAGCTACAAATCAGTCGATAAGTCAAGATCCAAGCTTGGGGAAAATGGCATCAATAAAAGCGTGATACATCGGATCAGCTGCCCAGAGCTGAGTGAGATGGTGAGGAGACGAGATTCGTCGGTGAACCTCTTCGATGAGCCAGATGGTGGCCTCAGCTTTACAAGGATGGATGATCAAGTCAAGCGGAACGTTCTCGTCCTCTGCTCCGAGCCTCTCACGATCCATCCGTTTCAAGTGGATGTTAGTGAGGTAGTGCAGCGGCTGCTCGTATATCTGCTTCATCGACGCTCCGAGCCCAGTCCATGACGTGTAGGGAATCACAGCAGCGCCGCGGTTGGTCGGTATCGGGATCGACTTCATGTATTCTTGGTAGCTTGCTGCTCTTCTGAACAGCCATGCTGCATTTGTGGCAAACAATTTACATCACCATCAGAATTTTGCGACAAATGAATCTAATTAAACATGGTGATTTATGCATAGTTTCTTGTAATAATTCTTCTTATAGAAAAATAAAGTTGATTTTTTTGGTTGTGAATGCTTTATCTTAATTACCAATTTTTTGCATTTTGACACCATAACACCAAACACATGCCAGAATTTGACACCACAACACATAAAACTTACATGCATTGCTAACTCAACTATGAGATCAATTATAACAAGAATTATAAGATAAAACTATACTTCAAAAAACAAGGGGTATGTGATGATGATTTCTTGAATTAATGTGAATAAGAACATACCAAATTTGACCATATATTAACGAGATCGCACACCAAATACATAACAAAGATGAAGAGACACTGTAATTTGCAGAGTATTAACACGATCCGAGGCTACATATATATAAACCAGTAGAAAGGTTCTCTTTTCTGTCGAGCATAGAGAATCAAAGGCATAACAGACTTTAGCAGTAGGCAATTCAAGTACCTTCAGATGACAATTCTAGGACAGGTCCGTCATTTGGCTGATGGCGACTTGAAATGTCGTTTTCTGCTTCAGAGGAAGAAGAGTCGTCTGATAAAATCTCTACTTGTTGACTCGAAGCAGGTCTCTTCATGGTTACACCTACAGAGTTGCATCCATAAGGTAATAAGGTTCATAGATGAATTTGTTGGAAATAAAATGCGATAAAATGATTGCTAAGTGGTTACTTAGCATATCTGAATAGTCGTAGAAACAACACAGTTACAGAAATGGAGAAAAAAATCCATAAGCATAAGAGATTCACACAAATACTTACACTGAGATAGACTAGGGAAGAAAGAAATGCAGATTTAAGAATGCTAAATTACGAGTTTTCATTTTCTAAATGCTGAATTAAGAGTTATCGTCTAGCTGCTAAGGTTCTCGACATTTTACTTAGTGTATTTATGCACAATACCATAATCATCTAGTTGCAATCAACAAACTATATTTCAACATTCAAACAGATGCCAAATAATTTTCCACAGCGTAGATCACCAAAAATTGCAACTTCAAGAATCTCTCATGGCTTGCTAGGAACGAGTTTGAAACATTTGGAACTTATGACTAGCTCAATTCACGCACAACTAACTAGAATTTCGGATGCTTATTAGACATGTGCCTCGGCAAAATCATCAATTCTAAAGCTCCGTCTCTTTCTATCTGTCTCAGTTATAAACATGGACTCACTTTTCCATTTCTAACAATAAGCATATTCTCTATGTTTGTGAATCACGAATCGAGTTACATAGTTCGAGTTATATCAATTTCAACCTATGTATCAAAGAAGTCACAAAACCAACACAATCAACGACACGTTTTCAAATAAAGCAGTCAAGATATAACCTCGTAACCCAGACATACAAGCAGAGAAGTATCCTAGATCTGAAGAAGCAAGAAAGTTATACTATAAAACACGTAATCCTCTGCAAACCAATAAATTATTTGCAAAACGGATTTTAAAAAAATAGAAACAAATTTAGATATCTATTTGATTTTCATATTTTAACAGAAGAAAAATTTGCCAAAAATATTTTTGCCCCATCTGCAAAATCCCTTAAATGGAATATACCAAAACCCTTGATTTCCAGAGAGTATACAACATTATAAGAATTCATGTATTGATGGTATATAGGCAAAATCAAAAACTTCAATAAACCTAAAAAGAAATTCCTTTACAACCTCATCACATCAAAAGGCCAAAATGTCAAGAAAAACAAGAATGGATAAATTAGCATTCTTGAGCAACAAAGACTGAGGCATAAACCAAATGCTAGCATCCTTTATCAACTTCAAGATCAAATTCTCAGTATCCAAAACAAACTGTAGAAAAAATAGAATCTAATGCTAAACAGAACAGATTCTACCATCTTTTTTGGGCACAAATTCGACAGCACAGAGGAAAAAGTAAGGGCAACAGAAATACTAGTAAAAATTCAGAAGATAAAGAACCATTAATCTGAATTCTTGATTAAAGAAGCTTGTATGTGGGGAATTCTCTAATAGCTCATTCACAAACAGTATTCAAGATTCAGGGACAGAGACGAAACCTACAAAGGCGCGCGCGCAGAGTCAGTGAGAGAGAAACCGGTTGTTGGAGATGCAGCTATTAAAATTAAATGAATAGTGATTCAAGTTTTATAAATTTCATGCTGACTCATAATTATATTCTACGTATTTTAGAGAATATTTATAATAATAATAATTAATAGAAAAAAGGGGAGGTGGGAGAGGAAATAGGATGTGATTTTGACTTGTTTTTACACAATAATAAAATTTAATTAACGAACTCACCAACATGACTTGGAAAAAAAACCACATAGAGCCCTATAAAAAAAACAAAAAAACAAATAAAATAACAAAATGGTCAAAAAAGTAAATCTGTGAAACAAAAATATCCCCAACATTTCTTGATGTCGTTGCTATCATATTTCTTTTATAAGTAACAGAAAATCGAGAGAAGTTTTACAGAATCCAGCTGAGTTGCTTTTCCCTTAATTTTATTTTTCGGATGCAATCGAACTGGATTTTGGTTACACAATTAATTGAGCGAAAATATAGAGCAAATTGAATGGGCTAGTCAACGTATGATGGGCCAATAGGATCATCTTAGGCCCATATTAAACATACAGCAAAAGCCTTGAAAAACAAACAAGTACTACAATATTCATTTTAATTTGTAAGGCTAGTTTAAGCTCATTTTTTTCAGCAATAAAATATATAATTAGGATAGATTGAGTAAAGACAAGGTTAAGGAATATGTAATCCCAACCCTTTCGGTGATTATCTAAATGTGAAGAACATTAGATGAATCTGCAGCTGCATCAGCAGCCTTATTCAATTCTTTCCCTTTTTGGCCTTTTAGAGCGATTAACTAATCTTAGAGGATAAATGATTGCTTTACAGATACTAACTGGATATATTTGGACAAAAAGATTAGTACGCCGATTTTTCGACGAACGGAAAAATGATATGACGTCTTTCTAATCCTACATGACTTTACTAAGTGACACGTCAATGTCACATCATCTTCCAGTGGTAGAAAAGATACCAAATAAATCATCAACTTTACCCAATTTGCAATTATAAAACGAACTTTTGAATTTTGACAATTAAATACATATACTTTCAATTTATGAAATCATATCAACTATTGTTATATTATTTTGTGAATTAGCCTCCCAACTTTGTTGCATTTACAAATGATTTTGGTTTTGATGAAATACATGTTATCCAATGTTGTAAATTGACCTCTATTTTTCAAGATTCTCATCCTCAATAATCAATAAGAGAGAGAATAACTTCACATATGTTATATAGGTTTTTGAGTTCTAGTTGCAAAAAAATTGAAAGTGTATGTATTTGATTGCCAAAATTCAAAAGTTCGTATTATAATTGCAAATTTGGGTAAAGTTGATGATTTATTTAGCATCTTTTTTACAGCTGGAAGATGATGTGGCATTGACGTGTCATTTAGTAAAGCCACTTAGGATTAGAAAGACGCCATGTCATTTTTCTGTTCGCCGGAAAATCGGCCTGTGTTCTAATTGCAAAAAAAAATGAAAGTTCATGTCTTTAATTGCCAAGATTTAAAAGTCATGTTATAATTGTAGTTATGGGTAAAGTTGGTGATTTTTAAAATATCTACGCATGATGATGAGGAGATTTTAATATTTAATGAGCGTATATAACATTTGAATGTTGCATATTCCTTCCTTGATCAATATTATACTGAAATCAGAACAATCATTAATTAGTTTTGAACATCAGCAATAGAATTTATGTTGGAGAAAATTAAGAGAAATAAATCGAATAAATGGATATCGATTTGAATATGACAGGCAGAATGGATGGACTAGAATGAGTGCCTCTGGAGTATGAGAACCACAAAATCCTCAAATGTGGTCTCTTAGCATTTATTTCAAATTTTAATGCACCTAATTATACAAATCTAGATCTTCTCTCAAATTCACACTCACACACACACATATCTCTCATATCAAGCAATTCACTATTATGATTTAAACATATAGGAATAATTACCGTTTACTTAATCAAGAATCCCGATCCAATTTGTAATTTTAATCTTACTTTAAAACATAATGCCAACCTTTTAATCTTTTTAAAGGCCCCTCAAATTTTTCAATGTCCCAAACTTTCAAATTCGCATTTCCATGCATTGATTTGAGAAATCAAAACCTCAAGTTTGATGGACTTGAGGAGATGAACGTCGACATTATATAAATTAATGTCCAATACTTTCTTACGAGAATGAATTTTGCTGGAGTATGAAGACAGACTGCGTGGATGAGTTTTATCTCGGCCGTTGATTTGTTATTTCATCTAACGGCTGTTTTATATGCTGAATAAGTGTAACACGTTTCTTCTCGTCTTTTACGCTTTCTTATCCACTCACTATATATACAGTGATGTGGCATTGTACCGAACCGGATTTTTGATTTCTGTTATGAAGAAATCTGCTACTTTCTCAATATACAAAAATATCTAGATCTAGATCTACGAATTCTACATGGTATCGAGAGCTGGTTTTCCAGTATACTGAGTTAAGATTGATTTGAAAATGGTGAAACATCAGAGGCATAATGCATGGGATATGCTTCATCAGCAAGCACAAGGAGATCGCGATGCTTATGAAGAGCAGCGTGATGACGACCGGCATGAGCGAGTACATCGGGGAGGCGAAAATCACAGAGATGCTGCAATGGAGGAATTACTCCAGCTACACAATTCCGAACATCCAGGAATGCAATTGGTTACAGCGCAGCTAACTGGTAACAATTTTCTTAACTGGAGTAAATCCATTCGACGTGCTGCGCGAGGTCAAAATTGGAGCTATTGGATGGTAGTATTGCTCAACCTGCTGTTGATTCACAGTATTATAAAGCCTGGGTTAAAGTAGACTGCATGGTTTCATCATGGATTATCAATTCGATATCTAAGGAAATTGCTAGTACTTTTAATCACATTGAGTCAACACAGAAATTGTGGTCCGCACTAAATCACAGATTCCATAGGAGTAATGGTCCTAAGATTGCTCGGTTACAGAGAGAGATTAGTGGATATATGCAGGGTAATCAGACTGTATTGGCATATTTTAACAATTTAACTGCTCTATGGAATGAATTAGACATGGTGTTGCCGCCTATCAGTTGCGTGTGTGATGCGAGAACTGTGATAGAAGAGAGGGAAGAGAATCAAAGGCTAATGCAGTTTCTCAACGGATTGAATGACAATTATGAGAATGCAAGGAACCAGGTGTTATTCCTAGATCCTCTACCCAATGTTGATAAGGCTTATTCCATGATCTTACAGGTAGAGGATCAAAAGTTTGCTGGTGAGGTGTTTGTGGAAAGTACTACGCAGTTAGCAATGAATGTGAGTAATCAGTCTAAAGGTGGGAACTATGGGAAACAATATAGTTTCAAGGGGAGAAAGAGTAAGGAAGAGAGGATGAACCTGTATTGTCCACATTGCCAAAGATATGGTCATGAAGAGAAAGAATGTTTTAAATTGCATGGGTATCCTGATTGGTTTAAGAAGCTTAGGGAAGAAAGGGCCAAAACTAGAGTGAATTTTGCATAATCCTCTTCACACTCAGAGAAGGGAGATACAATTAATAGGGAATATGAATCTGCCCCTGGCATAGGAAAAATGGTGCAGAGTGAGTTTTCAAAATATATGACTCAGTGGATGAGTAGATCTGGAAGCAGTGGTGCATCACCTACTCAATTTGATGCTAATATGGTCCATAGTAGTCCTACTCCACTTGAAGAATTTTCTGGACATTATGCTTTCAGTGTGGATGAATGTGTGGAGAGAGTACATTGGGTTATAAATTCTGGAGCAAGTACACACATATGCTGTAATGAAGAGTTGATGATGAGCATTGTGAAATTACATGCTCAACAAGACATTCATTTACCTGATGGATCAGTGCAGAGAGTTAGTCATCAGGGAACAGTGAGAATTAACAATGATATTGTTCTTTATAATGTTTTGTTGGCTCCCAATTTTACTCACAATTTGATCTCAGTAGCTCGGTTAGCTAAAGATGGAGGTGCTAAGTGCTTATTCCTATCTACTCATTGTATTATACAGACACATGATTCAGATCAGGTTATTGGTATGGGAAAGTTGAGTGGAAATCTGTATGTGATCAATACTTCAGCTTATTGTAACAGTGTTACAATGGCTCCTACAACTATCACAGAGTGGCATTCATTACTTGGTCATCCATCAGTGGGAGTTATGGAGCATCTGGGGATCTTGAAAGGACAGTTGACAGCTGATACTTCACTAATGATCCAGCAATGTGAGGTATGTGCTAGGTCCAAACTAACTCGGCAGCCATTTCCTATTTTGAATAGAAGGTCTACAGTTTTATTTGAGTTAGTTCATGCTGATATATGGGGTCCTTATCATGAAGAAAATGTTGATAATGTGAAGTACATGTTAACTCTAGTTGAGGATCATACTAGAGTCACTTGGATTTATTTACTAAGTAATAAAGGTCTAGTGTGTTCTGTCTTGAGGCAATTTATTTTGCTACTAGAAACACAGTTTGGTAAAAAGATCAAGCAATTGCGCACTGATAATGGGACATAATTTGTAAACCAGGCTATGTCTTTGATGTTGGGTGACTTTGGAATAATACATCAGAGATCTTGTGTTTATACTCCTCAACAGAATGGCATTGTTGAGAGAAGACACCGAAGTCTATTACAAATAGCTCGGGCACTTATGTTTGACAGTAAGTTGCCGAAGAAATTTTGGCCTTATTCTTTGCTTAATGCTGCTTGGTTTCTGAACAGATTGCCTAGTAGGATTCTTGACTGGAAGAGTCCTTATTCCCTTTTATTTGGAAAAGAGCCATGTCTTGATAACTTACATCCTTTTGGATGCTTAGCTTATGCTACAAATCTTGCTCCATCTAAATCCAAGTTTGATAGTAGGAGTCTCAAATCTGTCTTTCTTGGTTATGCCACTACACACAAGGGATATTTGTTATATGATTTGGATAATTCTCAGATTTTTGTGGCTATAAATGTTCAGTTTGTTCATTCCTCTTTTCCATTCTCTTCTACACCAGATCCTGTTTTCTCTATTCCTATTGGTCCCTACTCTACAGATACTACTTCTCCTCTTTCTAGTTTACCTATCCCTGATAGTCCTATACATATTCCATCTCCCTCCGCATCTCTTGATCTTTCTGATCTTATCCATTTAGATATTGAAACCTCTCCTGTTATACCAAATTCTGAACCACTTAGACGAAGTTCTCGAGCTACACAACCTCCTTTGTGGATGAGGGACTATGTTGGTTCAGTTACTATTACTCCTTCTCATATTGCGGATCCTTCCTGCACTACTACTCCATACACTTTTCCTTATCATATTTCTCCTTCTTTTACTCCAACATATACTGCCTTTCTCATTAATGTGACTAACCTCCGAGAACCCTCCTCTTATAAAGAAGCTAGTGGATATGTTGAATGGGTTGATGCTATGGAACAAGAGCTTACAGCTCTGGATTCTAATTCTACATGGGAAGTGGTTGATCTTCCTCCTGGTAAGCGGCCCATTGGGTGCAAATGGGTCTATAAAGTGAAGCTTAATATTGATGGTACTGTTAAACGGTTCAAAGCCCGACTAGTTGCTAAGGGTTACACACAGGAGTATGGGATAGATTACACAGAGGTGTTTTCTCCAGTTGCTAAATTTGTTAGTGTGCGGCTTCTTATAGCTGTGGCTACTGCTAATTCTTGGCCTCTACACCAAATTGATGTTAATAATGCGTTTCTTCATGGTTTCCTACATGATGAGATTTATATGTTACCTCCGCAGGGTTACAAAAAGGCCAAACGGGGACAAGTCTATTGATTAAAAGCTTATATGGGCTGAAGCAGGCTTCGCGTGAGTGGAATACTGAGTTCTATCTACATCTCTACAACTATGGTTTTCGACAGTCTTCCCATGATTACTGTCTCTTTGTTAAAGGTACTGGTGACTCTTTTCTGTGCCTGCTTGTCTATGTTGACGATATACTTTTAACTGGACCTACGGAGTCTCTGATTACTGATCTCAAGTCCTACCTTCACTCTGCTTTCACAATTAAAGATCTTGGTCTTGCTCATTATTTTTTGGGGATGGAGATTGTGAGGGGGTCCTCTGGTACTGCTCTGAATCAGAGGAAATATGTGTTGGACCTCGTTGAATCTGCTGGTCTTCTTGGGTGCCGATCTGCTCACACACCATTTTCTCCAGGATTGGTTCTCTCTTCTCATAGTGATGATCTATTGGCTGATCCAGATTCTTATCGTCGTTTGGTGGGTAAATTGCTTTATCTGAATTTAACTCGCCCCGATCTCACTTACTGTGTTCAGCAGCTTAGTCAGTTTGTTGGGCAACCATGCCTTTCTCATTGGAATGCAGCTCTTCATGTGCTCAAGTACTTAAAGGGCTGCCCTTCTCTTGGTTTATTCTATCCTACTTCATGCTCTACTTCTCTTACAGCTTATAATGATGCCGACTGGGTTCTTGTGTGGACACTCGTCGGTCTCTCACGGGTTTTTGTGTCTTCTTTGGTGATTGTCTTGTTTCATGGCGCTGCAAGAAGCAGGCTACAGTCCCTGCCTCCTCGGCTGAGGCCGAATATCGTTCTTTGAGTGCTACTGTTCGCGAGCTCTCTTGGCTTTCCTTTCTTTGTGCAGATTTTGGCCTCTCTCTGCCTCTTCCTGTTCCTCTTTATTGCGACAACCAGGCTGCAATCCACATCACCAAAAATCAGGTCTTCCATGAGCGCACCAAACATCTCGACATCGACTGTCACCTTGTGCATGACAAATATCTTGCTGGTTTTCTGGTGCCAATTCATGTTGCCACGTCTGTGCAGCTCGCGGATTTGTTTACAAAGTCCTTGCCACATCCGCGTTTCCTCTTCCTCCTTTCCAAGCTTGGTTTGGTGGACATCCACCGTCTCCCGCTTGCGGGGGGGTGAAGACAGACTGTGTGGATGAGTTTTATCTCGGCCGTTGATTTGTTATTTCATCTAACGGTTGTTTTATATGCTGAATAAGTGTAACACGTTTCTTCTCGTCTTTTACGCTTTCTTATCCACTCACTATATATACAGTGATGTGGCATTGTACCGAACCGGATTTTTGATTTCTGTTATGAAGAAATCTGCTACTTTCTCAATATACAAAAATATCTAGATCTAGATCTACGAATTCTACTCAAACTTAGGGCAGAGAGTTTGGAGACCGGGTGGAATCGAACTAGAACCGCAATACTGCACCAATATTTTAGGTGCCGACAGTGGAGCCGGTTCCCCTCCACCATCATTTTTGATTTTCGATACTACCCGGAACCGACCAGATAGAAACCAAAGAACTGAGATTTGTTATAATTTTTATTTTATTTTATTTTATTATTTTATCAATATTCAATTAATCAACTATCACAATTCAAAAGTCAAAACTCCCAAAATCAAAACCCCAATTTCAATTATCACCCCTAACTGCCTTAGTCCTCACGCACAGGCAGCGTCAGCGACTCCAACCTCCGTCCGCTAGCGACGCCTACACCACCACGCCACGGTGTTGTTGCCGGCGCCCCCGACACAGCAGGCAGTTCCGACGCACCCAGGCCTCACACGCGAAGCGTTCAGCCCCAACGATTCTATTATTTTCCCCAACCTATACACCAGCACGTTCAGTCTCAACAAATACTCAAAAGAAAAAGTAAAAGATTCTCACTATAAACAAAAAAATTAATTACAAAAGAAATAAATAATTTTTTTTTTCCTGTAGGCTGTAGCCAATGTTCACATTACTCAGTATACATACACTACATTACTCGATTGCCTAGTGTTTGAGTGGATTTTCCTGTAGGCTGTAGCCAATGTTCACATATCGGAATCCCACTGAAGGCTATACAGAACAATGTCACAATTGATTTTCTAAATGTGGTAGTTTGTGGTTTTGCAATTATAGCACAAAAACATAGGTTTGCTCAGTCTGGAAATAACAAATGCAGGTTTTCAAGTATTGCATAAAACGTATATTCAGTCAGTGTGCACCGAAAATAGGATCCATGGAATTCCATGAACTAACAAAAAGAGGGGATGACCAAATAGAAATCACAAAAGGAGCATTCTAAAGCTGTTATAGACATAATGTTATATTAAGGGCTTACAAAATATAAAATCCTATTCTAAAACCAAGAGTACTGAAAGCATGAATATAACGTGAATATGTCATTCAGATTAAAATGGCCATGGACTACAGTAATATTTTATTATCAATGAAAACCTAGAATATCTGAATCAACAAAAAAAAGTGAATATGGATACAACATAAGAAGCTCTTCCACAACTGTCAGTTAAGCAAATGGCAAAACAAATTTCTCGGCTGAGTTTTACACACATTGAAAACCCCCCCCCCCCCCCAGCAACATCCCTGATTAATGGGAAAACCTCTAGTTTATGTATGAAGTTTATTGCATGGTTTTATTATAAGAGTGATAAGACAACCGTATTTAACATATTTTTTCAATTTAATTTACCTGTATATCACCTCTTCTTCCCTTTCTTCCTTCCTTTAACTTTACTCTCTAAGCCCTTAACCCTTTCATCAGGGGCAGTTGAAGAGGCTATTCCTTTAATCTCAGGTTTTCTTGATAATTTGGGAAATGCTGGTATGTTTTCTTTTTCTTGATGAATTGCTTTTTGCTCATAGGTTTTTTTGGCTTCGGCGTGGGCCTTCTTTACAGATTCGAGAAATGAGAGACCAGGTTTCTCATCAGTTGAAGGTGGTACAATTGGTACACCCAATAACTCCTTAACTCCAGGTCTCTTTATCACTGAAAAACACAGGTAACAAAATATAATGGAGGGATTAAGACGCCGGGGAGAAAGAGAATTAACAGGACTCACCTAAACCATACACCAGAGAGAACAAATTGGAGGTGATCCAGTAACAAAATACAGCCTGCATAGAAATACAATATCAAATTGGATTTCACTGATGACCTGATTGACCACTCCAATCCTATCACCACAAGAGAAAGATAGCAAAAGAGCTAATGATTATGTTATATAAAGATGGATAATTCCATAGTTTATAGCCGACTAGCCAAAAACAGAATCATATCTACACATGAACTATAGTATCTTATCTACCAATGCCTCAAGTATCTTTGTTACTCGATCAGTGAATATATTAAAGAGCCGTGTTCTACATATCATCAAGTAGGGCAAGTATATAATAAATTTGCCAAATACAAGTTGTAGCATTTTAAAAATGAAATAAATTCGAAATCCAGTATAGGAGTATAATCAAGATCTGTAAGACTTGTGAAGGTATGAAAATTAGTTGAGTAGTTCAACAAATAGGTCTAAAGAGACATAAGAAGGCAGAAGAGGATCAGTGTAAATTATCCATCGGATAATTTAAGTATTTGGGAAGATTCCCGTTGGTGAAGCTTTACACTCTATGCAAATTCACAATAATCAGATGCTATAGATATATACCAGAATAAAGTACACTCAACAATGCTTGCCACTGATCCGATCTTAAGATATATTGCTTTAAGCTTCGTACCAGTTCTCATGCACAAGTAACTAATGTAGCTGCTAGTTATCTAATGATGATGCATCCAGAACACTTCATAAGGAGAACTCATTGAAATTGATCAATGAGGACAAAATATTCGTATAGAGTTCAGCACTAGCAGACAATTCGCCACATACCTTCTGGAAATTTGCAGTGATAGGAACTGATATTACTGCAAAGACCCTACAGAGATTTTTCATGATGCGTGCATTAGGATTGATTTCCATACCTTCTTGTGCATTACACTGAAAATAGTAAAGATCAGTTATGAGACCAAGATTAAGGACTCAAATGAAACAAGTCTCAGCACTAGCCAATCAAATCTGGAAGGAACGAAGAAGACTTCAAAGCAAGGCAGCATTTTTAATACAGTCAGATACAAGAGAAATGAGTGAGAATTAGTTATGAAGCTATAATAAAAATATCTTTTCTTGCCTGATTCATACACTTTGTTTGGCAGATTACAAATATACATTTTCATTTTTAGAAAATCAACAAATTTGAATGGTGTAATTGGAACTTATGGTGTAACTGGAACTTTCTGATAATGGAGTATTACTTATCAAATGGCCAAACTGATGGTTAATTCTACATGCATAATTCCAGAAAACTTTCCATCTTTAATTAATATATGATGATATGATGCGTGAGGACAAATTAACTCCGTGCAGGTACTCACTCACTATGCCAAGTCCAAATCTGAGTCAGCTCATCAAGAAAGAATATATATAGGCTATGGAGTTGGGATCTAGTGAGATTGAATTTTACGTGAGAAATAAGAATGATGAACAAAAGCATAAAATCGATGAATAAGCGCATAAAATCAATGAATAAGAAATATATTAAATGAACCAAGCCGGCGGGCTCATCCGTCACCCAGGACATCATCGAGTTTGTGCATTTCAATAGTAAGCTGGAAATCCTAACCCAAGCCTCATATTTGCAACACATTTTATTTTTCTTATTGCAACCTATAATGTAAAGCGAATGTTGAAGCTAAAATTTATTGGATACTTACATATTTGTGTGAACTACATGGTTTTTGAATTCTAAAGATCAAGGAGCAAGCAATCAAACACCCGGGATAATTTTATAAAGACTTGAAACTAAATAAATCTTAAAACATAAGTGAGGTTTTGAGGATAACATGAAAAGCAAAAGGCTATCCCTTGACATACAAAATAAAAGAAAAAATATAAAGATAGCTGACCTCCACTGTAATCCAAAATAGCAATGCACTCAAAACCGGAAGCATAAATGTGCTATCTGGGGTAGACAAATCAGTAAACCATGATATTCCACCACTGCTAAAAGATGGAACTTTTCCGGCCATGTTACTAACCTGAATACAAGATGATGGTCAAATGGCAATTAAAGGCAGAGACAAAGATGGATAACATCATAAAAAACACAGAGAGGAAGAGATGGAACTCAAAAAACAATTATGTAAGCAAGGAAAAGTGAACTTACGGCAAAGAAAAAACAGCAGAAAATGGGTCCTGTAACTAAGAGTCCCATGAAAGGGGTGTATGGACGTACACCATATCTGCAACACCAAAATGCAACCAGATCAGTACATGCATATGCGCTCAGAGTTTATCCCCAAAAGGGACTAAGGGAGAAAAGGAGAACAGCACTAAGTCCTGAAGTCTCACCTATCCAGACAAAATGAAATAATAAATATATACACAAAATCAAGTTAAGTTTATTACGTCCATTGTCTGTTGAAAATGGTGGCGAAGACATACTTTCTTCTTCACATCAAAGAAACTAAAATGAGGCTAAATTGTTTGTGCCCTAAATATCTGTTGAGAAAAAAAATGTCCTCCATTTAGTACAGTATTATCACTATATCAAACAGAATGACACAACATAGTTATCTCCATGGTTCCTTTCACGCACACCTTTAATCATAACAAAGCTACACTCAGCGATTTTGCTGTGGATAAACCTTTCATGTCTCAAATGATTGAGAAATAGATTGGATTTTTTCTATTTTCTCATATATTTATAGCAGTAACAACCAGGTCTTCTAAACACATCATATATTTTCTTAAGATAGTAATGTCGATCTATTAAGTCAAGGGAAGAATGGAAATACGTTGACCAAAAATATTTGAGAGTTAATTTCGGGTGCATTTATCAACTTGTGCATTTATATTTATATATACAAGATAGGTTAATCTAATCTAACCTCTAAGAAGGATATAACTAAAATTCAGCTCTCTAACATATATGTACTTTATCAATGAGAAGAAAAAACACATACTTCTTGAACAGTGCGTTCATTTTCATCTGACCTTCATTAACAGCACTAGGGCCCATTCCCTGTCAAATAATCATGAGTGCAACAATCGCAAGTTTGAAGCGCCATGATAAATAATTATATGAAATGGTAGAATGACGGATGCATGCAGCAACAAACAAGGTTCTGCAGCATAAACCTCATTTAAAGCAAGCAAGCAGAATCTAGAGGAAATTCACATACTCAACATCTAAAACCAATACCTTTTTTTGCATTTCTTTTCTAACTGCCTCCAACTCTGGTTTTAAAAGCTGCACAAACAAGGCGTACAAGCATAACATTGTGTCTATATTCGAATAATGAATAAAGCAATGTGGTTAGTCCATGTGATGCCACATTAAGATCAATGGAAACATCATAAGAGAAAACAGATTAAATATCAAATATCATGAGGGATATCTATTTTTGGCACTATATATCTCGCATTTATGGCTAGGAGTTGGTCCAGTAATTTACCTGACGGTTGTATGATTCTAAATTGCCAATTTCGAATCCTTCACGAACAAGATAATGAAAGGATGTGTGTTATTACATGACCTTAGTTTAGTCCATTCAGAAAGCCTTCTCAAAATTTTCCCTTTTACCTTTTTATAGGGAAATGGCAGATGTAGGATAATAGTTTCAGGAGGAAGCACATGGAAATGTGACAATAAATCAAATATGAAAGTTTAAAAAGAGAATGTTGATACTCAAATAATTACCATACTATACATCTAAACTTTAATAGACAGGGGAAGCCTCTCACCATTGAGGACACGTGAGTTTTCGGAAGTGGTGATTTCATAAATTTCTCTTATGCAGTATCGATCAGTATGTATGAATTGATAGTAATTTATATTCAGTATACATGAGTTGGAAGATCGAGGATCAACAGATATTGTTACATGTAGTAAGACTCCATCAGTGTACAAAACACAAAGTGCAAAGGAGAAGGAGAACTCACAGCCAATTTTGCAGAGGACTTCAGTACATATATTTGAAGAGGAAGTTGAAGCCAACGAATAACAAGTGTTGTCACAACAATCGATGCCCACCTAAAGACATGTTTCATAAGTTACTTTGTAAATGCACATGAATCTTAGCTAAAGAGAGAATGAACAATCGCTCCACTCCTAATACGAACCTTTGAGCTCAACTTTCCAAACAGTAATAACCTCTCAATACTATGATTCAATATGAAATTCCAAAGAAAAAAATCAAACTTTTTTCTTAGAAGAACTGCCGCTAAACTGAATATATGAAAATTAAAAAAAAATAATAATAATAATAATCCTCATGTCATGTCATGTGTAATTGTCCTCACCAATTAAAACCCGTAGAGTAGTGTACATAATCAATCAAATACTGGAGGGCGGCGACTGGACCGAACGAATCCGCTGCTGCAATGGCCACCTCATTCAACGCAGGAGCAGCCTCCACAGCCTTATTCAGAACCTCAAACTTATCAGCCGCCCCTTCTCCAACACTCGCACTCGAATAATTCCGGGCGCGGCCCATTCCATATCCCGCCGGAACAGAAAATCTCCTATCATGAAGGAAGCTTGTAGGTCGACGGTAATTGCTGAAATTATTTCTGGATTGAAAAAAACGGTGCTGGATATAGTTCCCAATTTCAGGATCCCTCGAAATCGGTTTCGTTTGCAATTCGTGAGAATCATTATCGTCGCGATGAATATTTGAAATTGAAGGAGAAATTCTCTGTTGGTGTTGATAGAAGAAGTTCGCTCGAGCTGTGATGCTCCGGCGGTAGGCCATTAACTCAACCGCTTCCAACAACAATGGAGACAAATTCTCGGATCCCTATAGAGTTAACTTGAAGAGGGGAAATGTGGAGGAGCTGGGTTTTTGTGGGGTTTACGATCTACTCAGTCTATATGAAGCACTCCCTCCATATTTTTATAAGTTTCCTGCAATCCTACTTTACCTTTATTTTAAATAAGTGTTCTATTTGAATCAATGCAAATCCAAAGTGTAAATTTTAGGCATACAATCTTTCTTTATATTTTACCATTTTATCTGTTCATAATTTTTTTTTATATTTCAATTTTGCCAAATAAAGAAATTTTTTTAAATAATTTTAAGTTCACCTATTAACATCATTATTTTAACTACATTAATATCATTTACAAAAATATCATTAGTGTGCCACATTTAACCTCAGATATCAATATCATTACTTTATCGTATCACCTTTATTTTCTATAAATGGGCCCAAACTCTCACTATATATATATATACTCAAAGTCAATGCACCTTTTTAAAAATCTTTGCCGAAAAAAAGTGCTAAGGAAGATCATGAACGGAGGGAGTACATAATATTATTGATCATTATAAATTCTTCATTTTTTCAAGTTTATATGCGGTATAAAAGGCATAATTAATATTCTTTTTAGTATGTGTAAAATGATGTTTATAAAAATATGAAGGGAATATTAACGTAAAATGCCACGTCATCAAGTTTTCATAAACATATATATAGCTGTGATCCAACAAGGTAAGACAACCGTATAATATACGGCGAGACAAGAAATCATGCGGCTATCATAATTCAAATAATTTGAGGGCTATTTTACGCAAATAAATTTACTATAGGTCCAACACAAATTTCATATTTTTTATAATCATATACTTCTTTTGTCCCACAAGTGTATGCATTTCTATTTTTGGAAATCGCCTACATTCATTATCTTACACTTTAACATTTATTTACATTATTTTTACACTTTTCAATACCTTTATCTGGGATTCATTCTCCATTAATACTATTTTTACATTTAACAATACTTTTTTTTTGGAACTCATACTCCATTACAACTCAAGTCAACTACTTTTTATTAAAATTCATACCGGTCAAACGATGCATACTCTTTTTGTGGAACACATACTCCACTACAACTCAAGTCAACTACTCCCTCCACGAAGTGTGAGACGTTTCTTTTGGCACAAGATTTAAGGAGAGTTAAAAAAATATTAGTATAAAGTAATGATAGAAATATATATTTAAAGGTGTGTGAGTGATAAAAGGGAATACGCCTTACTCTTCGTGGGACGGAGGGAATATTTTTTATTAAAATTCGTACTAGGTCAAACGATGCATGCTCTTATGGGACGGAGAGAAGATGTTGTAATTTTTTTTTTAATTTAATTTGTAGTAGTTATATCATCAACCATTTATAAAATTTGTGATATAAAACTTATATTTTGAAATAAGATTTAATAGATTTGAACAATAAACAAGTAATACTATTATACAAATTTAAATCGAGAATGAATAATAAAGTAATATTTTAATCAAAATAATTACAAATCATAACATAAAGTGATTCGCGTCGAAATTCGACCGACTACAACCTACTTAATAAATTTTATTGTTATAAAATATCTCTGTTGCTTTTGCAAAAAAAAAAAAAAAATACTGCTAATTTAATTTAATTTTAGTAATAATAATGTCGACTTATATAAAGCCACCCAAATCTCTGAAATATTGGATATAAAGGAATTGAAATTAGGGTTTGAAGAAGGAGGTGGTCTTCAACAAACCACAGATCCGGTTTCGGATGTACGCGTCAGATCTTTTTCAGGAAACGGTCCCCTTTCGTGTTATTGCCATCAAATATCGAGTGTTGGGGATATAGATGAAAAGTATATATACTGCTTTGCTGTTGTAGATGAGATTAATTATTACTTAATTTTGATTGTTTATCTTTTCATTCTTGTTCCTTTAAGTTATGTATTTGGTTAGGATTTATTAGTTTTCTAATAGGATTAGATCTTGTATTTAGGGTTTCATTAGCAGCCTATATATACGGCTTATTAGACATTTGATTTGTGTCGATGAAGTATTAGTAAAGTTTGAGTTTTGTTTCGTTCCTTTTCGTTATTCTTCTTAAGAATCAATGCATGAGTATAGTGATTGATTGTTTGTGCCCTTTGAAAAGAGCTGATTTTAACTAATGTTTTGATATAGAATTCAATAATGCAGATGTGAGGATGGTATGAATCTACTATTGTCTTGTCTAGCATTCATTGTACTGAAGATGGAAAATGCTTGAGCAATACGATGAGCGTTGCACAATCCCCATCTAGTATAATATATGTTACTATATTGGGAATGATTCCTTTAGCTTCCATCGTTTGCAACATAGGAAATGTTTTCTCATTGAAAATTGTTGCATAGAATAGAAGCATTTTCCATGTTACTTGCAATGGGATCTAAAGGCATCATTCTTGACATTGTAATATATAATATTCTCATTGGAGGATTTTGTAGTGAGCCTTTTCCGTTTTGCATACAATGGAAGACAAAGGTATCGATCTAGATAATGTGATGGCGCACTTTGTGAAGAAAGGGTCTCTACTTGGTTTCCTCATGGAGGGTGGAGGTAGTGTTCTTGTTTTATTATTATGCATGTTTGATTTTGATGAATGCTAAGAGATTATAACTTACTAATATCAGTGATGGTGGATCATTTGATTTTGTATAGGGAGTAACCTCTTTTTTTTAAACTTTAATTATCTAGATTTTTTTTCTTTTATTTGTATAGGGAGTAACCTCTTTTTTTTATTCTCTATAACCTAGTACTTATGCGACAATCATCACAATTAATCGACATTTTAAGAAGACAAATATAAATATTATGTGAAATTATAAATGAATACATGATTCAATTATTAGTGTATATTTTAGAATACTCTTGTACACACATTTGTGGTGAATAAACTGATGATAATATTATTAGTTCTACAGTAAAAGCTGTTTACCACCACTCCATATACTCTTGATATAAAAACATACAATTGAAACTCTTGATATAGAATGCACATACATATATAAGGTATAACAACTAATAATTTCGAAATGGGTTAATTGCTATTTATATCCTATCATTTTAGCGAATTTTTGAAAATATCTCATCCTAACGTATTAGAAATCCTGTCTTCTTTGTCAAGTAAAATTTTCGACGCCTGAATTACAACGCGGATCATCAAATATTTGACGTGGAGTGCAACGTGGATGTACTTAAATGATGTGGAATAAAAAAAAAATATTTTAAAAATAAAATAACATATAATAGAATGAAACGACGGCGCATAAGACGGATACCCAATTATTTAAACAAAATTCACGTTATTCTTCATCTTGAGCCGAGAGAGAGATCGGAAATGCCGATTACAGAATTCCACGACGCTTCATCATCATCTTCTCCGACCAATTCCGGCTCCATCCTGAGCCGCCGCCGCCGCGACCAGGTCCACTCAATGGAGTCGTCGTCTCACGACCTCGCGGCGGCGGACTCCGACGACCTCCTATCGAGCGGAGTGTGAAAGCCCTCGACGTCTGCAACGCCATCCGCGACGGAATCGAGCAGATCAGGCAGTCGAAGAAGTAGCTAGAGTTGGTGCTCTGCGCATTGGACAACCAGAGGAGCATCGGAGATGGCCAATTTCGCCGCGCCAAGAAAGCCCTAGTCGATTTAGCTATCAGAATGCTCGACGAGAAGCAATCAAACCGCTCCTTCGGCCGCCCCTGTCGTGGAGCGTCTCCCGATCATGGTCCGCCGCAAAACAGCTGCAGGCGATCGACAACAATGAACCACGTGCCGTCGTGGCCGCGATCCCCTGCAAGGTCCATGTTTGCAGTAGGGTCTCGGAGTGGAATACACCAATTCCTTAAGATGACGAATCTAACATTTTTCTTCAAAAACCCGACCACAAATCCTTAAGATCGGTGCTCGATATTGTCTCGCCTGCTAAATCACGTTTTCCCAAATGTATCAGTGTTTTTGAAGAATAACGTGAATTTTGTTTAAATAATTGTGTTGTCCGTCTTACGTGTCGTCGTTTCATTCTATTACTCCCTCCGTGCCACGAAACATGAGCAGTTTCTTTTGGGCACGAAATTTAAGGAGAGTTGGAAAATGTATAAAGTGGTGATAGAAATATACCATATTGTTTAATGTTATATGAGTAAATAAAGGTTTCCTAAAAAGGAAACGACTCAAATTTCGTGGGACAACCCAAAAAGGAATACGACTCATGTTTCGCGAAACGAAGGGAGTATATGTTATTTTATTTTTAAAATGTTATTTTTTATTCCACATCATTTAAGTAGATCTACGTTTCACTCCACGTCAAATATCTGGTGATCCAACAAAAAGGGCAGGGTTTCTGATACAATAGGTATGTTTTTATAAATACCTTTAGGATTAGATATTTTCGAATATTCGCTAAAACGATAGGACATAAATAGCAATTAACCATTTCGAAATTGATCGAGAAATGAAGTGTGTTTAGTTTTGTATTTATTTACACTTCCCACGTATTAGTCCTCTGGTCATTTTTCTTAACTGAAATTGAATAAAAACATTCTTTTGCTCAAATAATATTGATACAAAATATACTTCACTTATAACTGAATTCTTTTTTCTACTTTAGATCCACAAAAGTAAAGGGTAAATTGGCTGTAAAATCATAATCTATACCTAAATTCTGATTTTTCCCATAAACTATAAAGTTGGTGGCTAAAATCAT
>JAYJMF010000056.1:4577412-4617848 GCA_036873715.1 Salvia sclarea
ATATCATAAACAATACATAAAATACATATAATAATACACCATGGTACGGATGTTAATATACTATTAAGACAAATATGTATAATTATAATTGTTGACATGACCCATGATAAGGTACTGTTTTTATATCAATAGTAATAATGAAAAAGATACTACATTAATATTGCCAAAAAATTAAATGGGAAAAGTATTTTGCAATAAAACCACAACAAAAGCTCAAGAGAAACTAAATAGTGAAGCGAATTCTAATTACAATTTCGGTTCTTAAAACTAAATATTTTCTTATCCAACACTTCAAAAGATAAGTGCGTATATAAAATAAAAATGAAAATAAAAACTTCAACAACACAATAACGAAAGGACAGGGCAAAAACATTGTATCATAATAATATAGATTCTAACCTTGTATCATAATAATACTATAAATTATGGAAGTTCTTTACTATATTTTTCTCTTTATTAAACCATTTATATTTATGGTTTGCACTAAACCTAATAATTTTTATTTATTGCTTAACACATTTGTGTATATGGGCCAATTTTTTTGCTATTTTGATGATCATTATTCCTGTATATGGTTCGTGTTTATGAAATTTTAAGCATATTGCTAGAGTTAATTCTTGAACACATGCACTAAACAAAACCTGAAAACTTAATATAAAACTCATTTTATCACAAAATATACACCTAAATATTTTGATATTATTTGATTAGGTATGTAAAATAAGAAATCTATTGAATTTATCAATTAATCTGTAAAGGGGTTGTCGTTAAAGTAAAAACTGACTTTTAATATATTATGCTTCAATTTTTATTGCAATTTCAGTTTTTGTAAATCTTAAGACTAAACAAACATAGCCACTTGTTCGCATAATTCAGAGGTTAGATGCCACAGAAGAAATGATCGTATTCACTCAAAAATGTGGAAAAAGATGCTCCATTTTAACTAATTAATATTTCGTAGTTTGAAGAAATCATCGTACCAAAAGCAGTGTGTTATTGTTTCTCTATTCATCTATAATATTTCAAGGGAAAAGATAATTAATTCATAGTTCATTCTAACAATATAATATTTCAAGGGAAAAGTATAATTAATTCATAGTTCATAATCTTTGTAACGAAATACACTCAAATCCATATCATTATGTTTTTTCATAAAAAAGTCTCTAATATTTTTTTAAGAAATCCGGATTGACCACAATTTTTACGGGCTCTAAAACACCGTTTGTAAAATTTGATTTTTATTTTATTTTCTAGATTAGCAAACGTAAATGAGCGGGAATTGAAGAGTTCACAACAACTACTTTGCAACGTATGAAAAAAGAATAACAGACGGTCTGAATCTACGTAGTGGGTGATAATTTGTGATTTATTCGACAATTTTCTTATAAAATTATAAACACTAAAAATAATTAAAAAAGAATAATAATAAACAAAGCCGAAACATAGAGTAATTTTTCCACTGCAACAGATTGGCGTCGTAACATTTCGATCGAAACACTCAATTCACTCGGTGTAAGTTAATAATGCTTCTTCTTATTCATATAATCTCTACTTTTTTCGCATAAAGATTGAATCTTTTAATATTTTTTCAGAGTATTTTATGTTGGGATTATCGGGTGCAGTAATCAGGAGGCAGCAGTTCTTGATTAGGTGCTTAAGAGATTACAACAGCAGCAAGAACATTTGCAATTCTGCCACCATAAAAATGCAATCTTTACTGAGTGGTGGAAACCCTTCAATGGAGGTCGATGCTGTCACCATTTTGCAATCAATCACTCCATCTCTAGACCCTTCCAGGCATAAGGGCCAAGCTGGTTTATAATTTTCTTCCTAGTTTACTTGAATTTGTTCAATAGTTCATATAAATTGAGATTAATTCTTTGGTTTCTTTTGTAATCTTGTGGAAATTTCCTATATTGAGCTTTTATTGAGTTTAGTGCTTTGTTTGTAGGAGGTATTTTTCATCCTTTTTGGAGTTTCGTGTCGGTTTTGCTGTTTTTAAGCAAGAATTTGAAATGCACAATCGTGGTTACATAGGATTTTAGCAGAAAAAAGGTTGATTTTGTGGGAGAAATAGTTCATTATGGTTGGTAGAGAGATTTGTATAGGTTTGCTGTTTTTAATCAAGAATTTGAGATGCAGAGACTTTGGGTATAAGGACTATTCTTACTTTAGATTTTTTTTTTTGTCATTTCTTGATTGAGATTTAGGTTTTCTATGCTCTTCTCTACTTGGCATTGATTGTTTGGCTAGATGAGGGCTATTGTAGTTTGCTAGCTAAAGGAATGCTAGAATGTGTTAGCTATTGGTTGATTTTTGATTGTTTTGATCAGTTTGCTACTTTTCAACTTACGAAGATGAAGAGACACGCAGATACTCATAGTCTCGATTTACTTCAGAAAACTCGACTATAATCATCAGCTACCAAGTGTCTAAATAGTTTTTCTGAATGCTGATTGCTTTGCCAGGGAAAATCGCAGTGGTAGGGGGTTGCCGTGAATACACTGGTGCACCATACTTTTCTGCTATTTCAGCTTTAAAAATCGTTAGTTTCCCTCATTTCCACCTCTGGAATAAACTTTTTGTTACTGAAATATGTCGAGAGGAATTAAGTTGTTGCCTTATTAAGCGAATGCCTATTTCTTTAGTCTGAATCGAGAACATGTATGTTTTTTGCAGGGTGCTGATTTGTCGCACGTGTTCTGCACAAAAGATGCTGCCCCGGTTATTAAAGGCTACAGCCCTGAACTGATTGTGCACCCTATACTCGAAGAGTCGTATAGCGTTAGGTGAAGATTTCTTCGTTAGTTATTACTTATTAAGAGACCTATCTGATTGCTTCTAGCCTCCTAAAATGAAGTATTTCAGGGATGAAGATAAAAAATCGATATCAGCCAAAGTTATTGAAGAGGTTGATAAGTGGATGGAGAGATTCGATTGTCTAGTTATCGGTCCAGGCCTCGGACGGGACCCGTTTCTCCTGGTAGAGAAGAATATTTTATGCACAAGTTTATCTGTTTGGTTGATTTTTGGTTTAAATACATAGGATAATAAGGTATCTGTGTGTCATATTTATTCCTCTTCTCGTCTCTTTTGGCGTTCGTTGCTAAAATGTATTCTCTTCCTTGACTTCCCAAAAGAGTATTGGACAATTTGAACATATAGTTTTGTCTCCAGGACTGTGTAAGCAATATAATGAAGCACGCGAGGCAATCCAGTGTTCCGATGGTCATAGATGGGGTGAGCTTTACAACGTAAAAACTACATTTTTAGACACACACACACACCATATAAACTCTTTTTTTCTTATCTTTCTCCGCAGGACGGGCTTTTTCTCGTTACAAATTCGCTCGATTTGATCAGTGGTTATCCCCTGGCTGTCCTAACTCCCAATGTTAATGAGTATAAGCGCCTCGTGCAAAAGGTTTTGCAGTGTGAAGTAAACGATCGAGATGGAAGTCAGCAACTACTTTCTCTTGCAAAGGGGTAAAGAATGCTTTGTTTATTTCTCATTACTTGTGTTCAGTCATTGCGTTTGCTTTACTACTGCATATTTGGAAACTGAAGTTCCTTTGCTATTATTTATTCTTGGAAAATATTCTAAATATTGGCCATTTAAGAGAATCCCAAAGTGTGTGTTCACGTGCATTTGTGTTCTAGCTTTTTGAGATAATGATAGCATTCTTCTTGAGTGAAATTAATGGTGCTGTAACACCCTAATCACTGAAATATATTGTTCGTCTTCGTTGAACAGAATAGGAGGTGTGACCATTTTGAGGAAGGGAGGATCTGATTTTATTAGCAACGGAGAAGCAGGTAAATTTTTGCATATTTATACTCTTAACGTCGGAAGTTGGCTTATCATCTCTAACAAAGGTAGATTAATAAAGTGATAATAACTTTGTAATAATAAATTAAATGACACTGTCTAACTTATACCTAATATATACATGCACCGAATTTTGTAGAAATCAAAGGAGCAAGGGAGTAACATTGCTATTTTTTTGGCCATTGATAGAAATCACACACGAAACTCTAATCTGAGACAGTGCGCATCAGGCATAATTCAAAATCGATAATTATAGAACAATATCGACATATGAGGCCTTCAATGTTACTAAAAACCCTTTACCAAACTCGAATATCATAATTTCCCTCAAAGGAGATGCAGTTAGGAGGCATTACTCGTGCGTGTATATTTTTCGAGATTATTAGTGTGAGTTCAGTTCTGGTGGTGAGCAACGATAGCCTCCTTGGGGAATGAGACCGAAAAAGGACAAAACTGGGAAGTTTCATAAATGGGTAATGTTATGTATCAAAACACTTCGATGAATGCTAATTTGTTTCATACGGTGCAGTTCATGCAGTGAGCAGTTTCGGCTCTCCAAGGCGCTGTGGCGGCCAGGGTGATATACTTTCTGGAAGGTAACACTTCTCGGCTATAAACTCGTAGATTTGGCAACAACTATATTTGTTTTTGGAAGATTGGTCATGATACATACTTAGCTGCACTTTTTCAATGAGTAAATTTGAGCAGCTCGTATTCTAAAATCCGAGGCATGCTCTTAACAATTGTATCCCGTTTTCAATCCCTTGCAGCGTTGCCGTGTTCCTCTCATGGGCCCGTCAGTGTGCGGCTAAAGGTGAGGCGAGCATGAGCCCGACAGTGATGGGGTGCATTGCAGGGTCTGTGTTACTAAGAAAGGCTGCTGCACATGCGTTCGAGAGCAACAGAAGATCTACGCTTACAACGGACATAATCGAACACTTGGGAAGAAGGTAGCTATTTTATACATCTAAAAATGGACTTTTTTTTGCATCAGTGCTAATTTTCTTTTCTGAACTTTATCTCCTGCAGTTTGGAGGAATTCTGCCCGGTCAGTCGATAAAACCGGTTGCCTCGGACTTGTAACACTCCGGCCTTCCTTTAATTGCTCGAGTGGGAAGCGACGTGAGGACGTCTATCGTGGCTATGGTTTTCTGAGAATGCTGTAACAATTTTTTTCCCCTTTTATGTAAATATAAGGATCTTTTTAATAGCTTGGATCTGCAGAAATCCGGTAAGTGGCGATGGAGTTATAGAAATTAAACTTTAATAAATAGATAAAAGAATGGGACTTGAATAAGAGTTCTTGAAAGGCAATTTGTTGACTTGGGTTGTACTTTGCCTATTTGTAATTCTAGTTGCATCTTTCTCTTTTGGGCTAAAAAGAATAAAGAATCGGATTGGTTTAGATATTTTATTAGGAAAATTACCAGAAAAAAGCGACAGCATTTGAATTTTACTTGAATGATGCCACGGCTCTTTAATTTTTTTTATCAAATTAGAGTACAAAACGTTTTCATTACCAAATAATGTCACGAGGGCTCGTCTAAGAAAAATAAAACTGTTTCACTATTGGAATGTTTTTGTGTTGTTCTCTATATGTGGCTTTGTGATATCCAACACCATAATAATAATTAAAAAGAGTGATAATATTGAAAAAATGACAAATATTGTGACATTTTATTTATTTATTTTTCCCAATACCCGTTATATCTCCATATATATTACCATGCAATGTAGAATAGCCCTATAGAAGTAAAACATGAGAATGCAACACGATTGAAATAAACAATTTTCAAGTGATTTCGAGGACCCAAAATTGATGCATTTTATTGAATTCTAGATCTTCCTCTTTTTCAATCTTATGCTATAAAATTTTCAATCTCGTGCTATAAAATACCGGGAAAAAAAAAGTTGTTTAAAAATTATAGCATGCATATTAATATAAATCACAAAGTTTAGAGTCGATCAACATAAGTTAAAAGTTATACATTGCAAAAACAAAAGCTTCAAAATAAAAAGTGATTTCGTTTGAATCTACGGTTGGTTGCATTACACTAAGATATTTTCCATGTAGCTTGAGATCTTCACATATTCCCCTAAGCTCCATCAAATCCCATAACTCCTGCAAATGCAACTTCATTAAATCTTTGGCATATCGAAACAAAACTCATACCAATATACACTTATATTATATATGATAATAGAGTCTTTTGTTAGATAGTCTGATGAGATCGAGATCTCCTAACACCATCACACACTAATGATACAAATATATCATCGGATATTAGTTTGGATCGGGAGATGGGCACCATCACACCAATCTTCACCTGTCACGTCTTACACAAGTTTTGGGATACTTATATACTAAAAAAGGATCATGATCATATATCATTGCACTAGAAAAACAATTTAGTCGTGTCCAAATTGCAAAAATTAGCATTAGACATATCTTATAAGCCAAATACATGTCAACAACAAAAAATAGAATAGAGAGAAAACTATCACCCAGAATAACAAAGAGGCATACTGGATGCATGGTCCATCCTAATTAAATTCTAATTGGGATTTTTAAAACAAAGAAACCCTAATTGGATTTGATCAAATAGGATGCACTGTAAATCAAGATGTACGCAGGTTTTTCCCAATAATGGAAAGCAGTTAAATTAAGTTGATATAGCTGAGGCAAGGGCTGTTATCATATCCCCGGGTGTCTAACCTGCTTAAGAATCCGAAGGTGGTGGTGGCTGCTGGGGCCACATCTGCTGAGCCATATATGGGCGCGATTGTTGGCCATACATCCCTGGATCCACGGGCTTGCCCACGTACATCCCGGGAGCTCCAACAGGCGGAGCAGATTGCTGCGGCATGTAATAATACGGAAGCCCCTCAGTAGGTGCTCCAACGGGAAGGGCTCCTCGGGGCATCGACGCGAGAACCTCATCTTTCAGATCCTCCCTGGGCACGATATCAACCAAGAAATCGAATATGTCTGTCCTTGTTATCGCAGCTGCGATATCGTTCTTCTGGAGCGTCCTCCTTTTGTTCTCCTCGGTGTGGTTCCATGCTCGTAGTGTCAGCTCGAGAATGAACATCTCACAGGCTCGAGCAAAGATAACGGGCGCTTCTGCTGAGATCATCCTGACATCTTCGTCTGCTTTCATTATCTTTTTTATCCTGGCTAAAGGTAGGCTGTGGTTCTTGAAATCTGTTGCCTGATCGATTTCTTCGTATTGGGTGGCCCAAAAGTTCTGGAGCTGTTGTTGCAGTTGTTGCTGCTGCTGCTGCTGAATGTGCTGATACGCGAGTTGGTGTTGCGCCATCTGGGCCGGAGATGCGGAGAGACCGGCGGCTCGGGGAGATTGAGACGAAGCAGCGGGAGAAGATGCTCCCGTCATTTGGTTAGCTTGATAAGGATTCACGCTATAAGGCATCTGACCCGAGTTTCCCATACCTGGAGCCTGACCGTTTCCTTGCTGATCCATGACAACGCTCTCTATCCGGGGAAGTTTAGGCTTTTGACTGAGTGACAGGTAAGACAAGAACAACATAAAAATGTCAGATAAAAACAAAGGAGCAAAGCAATAACTCGATTTTTCTGAACCTTAACTAACGCGGTAAGGTGAATCCATGTGGAAAGTTTGTTCAGAAACAACGAAGAAAAGAGGGGGGGGGGGGAGGGGAGGAAAGAAAAATAATCACATTTAAAGTAACAAAGTAACACAATATGAAATCATAAGCTTCCAAATACCTGCTACTTACTTGGTGTTAAGATGAACAAATCCAACACGCAACTTGATAGATTCACAATTTAAAATTCCGGGATTGTGTGACCGTATCAGTTATATCACTTACTATACGAAGTATCAATCCAATTAAAAGTTCATTATGACTAAGATTATCAAAGAGAGAGGTCCAGACCAACCATAGTAAGTGAGACTGTTGTTTCCTAAATCACAACAAAACTTCCCTAAATGTCTTTTGTTTTCCCGAAAACTCTCAGATCCAATTTAGTGATCTAATAAATACCATGGCTCACATGGAACTCTCGTGTTACAATGGTACACGCGGTTGTCCTTGAATGCAATAAGCTTGCAGAAGGAAAAATCAAGCTTTATTCATCATGTAGAGAACTGCAAGTGTAACACCCTAACTAACGGACCTATGATCAGCCAATAACAGCTTGACACGTACACTAACAGCCAGACAACGGAATAACAGAATCATTATAAACGTCAAACATTACCTAAGACTTTGTGTCCTTTCTATGTTACATCTTTGCTTACGGGTTCGTAATTAACTTCCTAAAAGATCACACAAAAGCCGTCATATCATTGCAACAACTCACGTGGAAAAAGAAAAGGAAACAACAGAATCTTTACGGGTGTCAACGTGCTTTTAGTTCAATAAAGGGCTGCTATGTTTCTAGCTCGCAACGTCATCAATGCCGTTACTTTGGATATCTTCATTTTGACGCTTTGCAGTAAGCCTAATTTCCCGGAACCAATAAATGGCAACAACGTCAAGAATACCACGTGCAACCCCAAAAGGCATCATACCGTTTGGATCATTAAACGGCAAACGCTAACTAAGACTTCCTATGTTATATCTTTGGTTACGTAGCTAAAAATTAAGTTCCTCAAGAGATCTCATGAAAGTCATAGGCTAATATGTGCTTCTGATCCTATGTTCTTGAATACAAATAACAAAATCTGAGCAAAATTCAGCAGATCATTTACTAATCATACCATATGTAATTATGTATTCATTATATCACAAAACTAACATTAGCAAAGAACATCCTTGCTAGAACAACTCAAACCTACTTCCACCTCTGCCTTCTTCTACCTTCAAATTATCAAATAAAAAATGTCTCAAATTGTTCCTTTCATCCACCGAATTAAACCATGAACCATCCACTTATACACATGCTCATACAAATTTACATTTCAACTAAAAATTGTAGCTCAATCACAAATCATACATAGCAGGCAAACAATTAGGCGATACCAAAACATATACCTAAAAAGCATAAAAAAAAAAAAGCAACACACACACAGATATACAAGCACGGAGTCAACACCTCCTTCAAAATGATAATCTGAACTTCAATCTCCGTTTCACCAACCCTAGAAACCTAACAAAGTTGAGCTTTCAGCCATAAACAAGTGAGCAGAAATCAGAAAGCGAAATTAACAAAAGAAAAACGCGATTCTAAGATACCTTTAGAGGTGCAGTTGGAAGTGGAGAAGGAATTTGAGTAGAAGATGATAGCAATGGAAACTAGGTTTTTGGGGGAAAATTAGATTATGTAGTCCATACAAATTTCGTCACCTATCAAATTCATTGATTAAGTATGATGGCGCACACACACTCACACACACACATATATATATATATATATATACGTACACATACGCTGTATGTATATGTGTGTGTATAGCTGTTAAGGTAGAGTGCTGGAGCTTGGAAGTTTGGTTGGCCAAACTCCATAATTCTGCACTACCCAAACTGACCCTACTCAACTATTCTTTTTCTTTTTATTGCTTTCAAAAATACCATAATATTCATATTTTTTGGAAATTATATTTTTCATATTGTGTTTATAATACTGCAGTTTATACTATAATTATTTTTTCTTTATTTTATCAATTTTATCAATTTTACTTTTTCATCAATTTTATCGGATGCGTAGTACCCCTAATCTGGAATGATGTTTTACTAATAAAACATTTTCTTCGCTATAAAAAAAATTGGGGAAATTGTAATTGTAAGAAAGGAAAAGGTATTGTCAGTATTTTAAAAAGAGGTGTTATGATTGCGTAATATTAAAAGTCGTGTGAAAAAGTAAATTTTGTTAAATGTTGTGTTATTTTTTAACCATTTATTATCTTTACAAAAATTAGTTGTTCGATCTTGTTTTTATGTAAAAGTCATGTTTTTTCTTTTCTTTTCTTAAACATGAATTAGAGAATTGGGCGTGGTCAATAGGCAAGCATGCATCTTTTAATTTAATAATTTCACTTAGTTAAATATTTGGATGAACTTTATATATTCATACAATGTATTTATTGATTAAGAAAATATTGATAGGTTCTAAATCATGAGTTCATATTATCCCATCTCATCGGATATACCATATGAAAAGTTGTCAATAGTTTTCTAAGGAGTCACTACTCACTAGTTAGTCAGTGCTAATTTCGGAGTATAATTAATTCCCTTTTCAATTAAGAATGAACTACACTGAAAATCAAATCCTAGATGACTCATCCCTTTTGACTTTAGTCCATAATTAGATATATTCGTGCTCTCATTTCATCTAACAAATCGTGATAAACTGATGATTATGATGAGTGCTATTTTTGCAGGGCAAATCCCCTAAATTATAATATACTAGTATCATTTTAATTTCAGAAAGTCTTGGGTAAAATTGTCACTCACGTGAATAAAAAATTTACAAGGCTAATCAAAATTTGGATCCCTACACCATCAAGTACCACCATAATCACAATATGTAATGTGATATAAATTTTGATATGAATTTTAGTCTACATGTCATTGTAAAATGTTTCTCATGTGAATTATTGTACTTTTAATATATACATAATCATCCATGGACCATAGTGTAGAAAGTCAAAACCAATCCATTGATAGATCTTCACGTTGAATGATGCAATTTTGTGTACTACAATAATATATCTTTAGGATGATATATTTATATTACGAGAATGCATCATTTATTTATGACGATATTAAATCATATATACAAAAATCAAAGGTTCCAAATTAGTTTGTGTAAAAAAAATTTATTCCATTTTCTAGTCTACAAGTGTCAACATCTCAAGAAAACCCGCTCACCCACTCAAACTATTCCAAAATGGACACATTTTATTCTTTCAACATAAGGATTCTTGCAGTAATTATATATCCCTACAACATATAATATATGAATAGTTTGTTTAGCCACCAAAGATATGTATAGAATAGTAAAGCTGCAAAAAGATGCAATAAGCAAATCCGAAACCAACAAACAAGAAAGCCACATTCACCTAAATTTGCATACAACGACAATCAACAACGTGATCTCAAATGCTTTCCACATGCACCACTTCCCCAAAATAGGCCAAAGGCGGTTCAAATATCTCTAATTAATTAACAAAAACAAAAATCACAACTCTTATTTCCAAAAAGCTATTATATCTTTAGGCCCAAAGTCGGTTCACAAATAAAATATTCACAAATTTGAAATGCTTTCCCACAACACAAAACAATATATGTGAGTATGAGACGACTCTCTACAAAAACGTTTGAGGATCTATTAATGTATCGAGTAAATATATGTTTATTTTATAACCAAGAATTATTAAAATTGCTTCGATTGGAAATCTTGTAAATAGAACAAGATTTGCATGTAGTAGTAGCACCATTCTATTCCTAGGCTTCATTCTCATTTAAGGAAAATGGTGGAAATTCAATATTTTCCCATCTTTTCTATACTTTTTGCATGGATAAATTTTTCCGATCAGGCGGGAAAATTTTCCTCGGCCAACCTTTTTCACTCAAATTGTGGATAAAATTATCATGGGTGAGGGGTGTGATAAATGTTGCATAGAATAAAGTTTTTACTATCAAAGAGAAAATAAGATAAAAGAGGTGGGAATACTAAAATGTGAAAAAATATTCTCTTATTTTCTTATCCTTCATTTTCTAAGGATAAATTTTCAATGAAAGAAAACGCATTCGAAATGTAAAGTAAATTGTGTCAACACAAAATATGGTTAGTGGCAAAGTCAAAAAGAGAAAAGAGAAAAGAGAAAAGAATAAAGCCTCAAAGAACATATCTTTTTTCATAATTATCAATTATACTTCCTCCGTCCACGAAGAGTGTTCCACTTTTACCATTTTGGGTATCCACAAAGAGTGTTTCACTTTCCTTATTTGGCAAAAAAGTGGCGTGACCATTTCTCCACTCACACAATATCTTTCACTTTTTATTAAATCACATGGTGGGACCATTTCCCCACTCACATAATTCTTTTACTTTTCATTAAAACTCGTATCGTCCACAAAGTGGAACACTCTTTGTGGACGGAGGGAGTAATTAATTTGATGATTGTCACGTATCACATGGTGAACATGCTAGCTGGAATACAAAGTAAAAGAATAATAATAACAAGTTAAAAAAGATTTTCATTCATTTATTTTTTGATGTGCAACTTTTCATGGTCATGCCTTCAACAAAAGCTTTTTAGATTTGTCTAAGAACAAGTTATGTAATCAACGGTGAGTTTCTTTTGTTGTGGACCTTGTGCTTCTTTTCTTCTTTATCAATAAAACTAGTACGTTCGCCAACGCAATGTACGGCGATCATCAAACTAATCAATATTTTAAATATAAAAGTTACAAATAATTGCAATAATATAAAATTATACTACTATTATATATTTTAATTGGAATACTCTTTTATATGTAATTTATTATAAATGTGCCAACTTTTCTATCTTAATATTGCATTGTATAATTGGTTGTGTGGAATTATATTTTCTTAAGTGAATTTATTTATTTTTTATTTACAAAATAAAATAAAATTTAAACAACAAAGAAATAAAATTTTTAAAAAAGGTTGGCAACAAAAATTGAAGACGAAGAATATTTAAAAATTTTAAACTTTAAATTATTATAACAAAAACTCTTGTACAACGATGTATATATATATATTACCCTATAATTTAGGGTGATGGGGATATGATGGTTTGTGTTTCAATAGAGTGATGTCTATATACATCAGTGTACAAGAGTCCATCTCAATTATTATAACGAATTTGTTTGAAATCGAATTTTTAAAATTTTACATCAGATTAAAGATTTTTTTTGTCATGGTCTTTAATTTAAGATGTATATTTAATATTTATTTATGATTCACTATTTTTTTTTTTTATCTTAGAAAGAATAAAAAATGAAAGAGAAAAAAAGAATTAAAGAAGAGAGAAAAAGTGATGGATAGAACTAATGTGGAAGAGAAGAAAGAAAGAGAAAAGAGAGAAATGAAAGCTCTTTTTTAATATATATAGATTGCCTTTTGCCTGATCAAAAACAAAAAAAAAAGTTAAAAAAGAAAAGAAAATAAACAGAAAATATAGAAAAAACAAAAAACCAAAAAACAAAGTGGAATAGTGGAGTGTGTATATATACATTGCTGGGACTCGAACCCTAAACCAATTTCACATAAGAGCTAGGCAGCGATCATTACCAAAAGGCTAAAAGAAAACTAATGAAGATGCCCAGAAAACTATATTACTGATAATTTATCCCGATCCGGGTCGGATCCCGCTGCATGCAATTATTTGCGTTTGAGAGTCCGTTTCAATCAGAGTGGGGCGTGTAAGAATGTAGGAAATTCCGGAAAATAATAGGCAAAACAAATGAGAAATATTAGCTTTAGAGGAATCCTACCAAAAGAGGGTTTTTGGCTGGTAGACAGGTAGAGCATGAGCATTCCATTGAAGAAGGCTGCTACCTGCTTTCTCGCCCTAGAATTTCACCCTAAATAAATTATTCCCCTGTATCCACTGTAAACTTAACCGGGATCTTCAATCTTCGCAGCCTGATTGTGACAGAATAAGATTTTAGGTTGGTTTCTGAGGAATCCGTGCGCCGCCCCGAGTTGTAGAGAGCGATTTTTGTTGCAGAGTTTGTCCACCTCACTCACTGTAAATATTGGCAAATTGTACTATTCTCTCTTGCAGAGTACTTAATGTATTCGAGATTGGGGTTAGGGTTTTGAGATTTTGCTCTTGGAGTGTGCTTGCATATATATATATATATATATATATATATACATGTATATTTAAAATGGCCCTCGCGACGACATCACAGTCAATTCGCTACATTGCTCCTGCTGCTGCCACCGGAGCTAGCAATCTCGACGCTCTCAACAGAGTACTTGCTGACCTGTGCATCCGCGGCAATCCCAAGGTCTGAAAAATCTTTCTCTCACAGTTTGTATGCTCTCTTCTCATTGGGCGCGCGTTTAAGTTGAGTTGCATAAATTTGTGGTTTCGAGGTTGTAAGTGGTAGCGAGTTATCTTCCTACTATTCCAAGTAGCTAAAGCTAAGTTGTGAATTCTAGAGATCGCAGAAACCTGTTGCTGGCATCTTTATTATGTCTGTTTCTATATTTTTTCCCACAATGCTCGAAAACACGAGTTTATTGTTGCAGCTTGTTACACTCACAATTCTTTAATCCAGTTAAATTGTTTAAGTTGTCTTTTACCACTTGTAAATATGTAAATCTGTTGGACATCTTGATGAATGGTGTGTCTATCAGGATGGAGCTGCTCCAGCATTGAGAAGATATGTTGAAGAACAAGCTCGTGATCTCAGTGGTGAAGCATTTTCACGTTTTATGGATCAGTTGTATGATCGTATAACTGGCCTTTTAGATAGCAATGATGTTGCTGAAAATTTGGGTGCTTTGAGGGCCATCGACGAGCTTATAGATGTGGAAATTGGGGAAAATGCTGTCAAAGTGGCGAAAATCGCAAGTTACATGCGGACTGCATTTGAGGCAAAACGTGAACCTGAAACTTTGGTTATTGCTAGTAAAGTTTTGGGCCACTTGGCGAGAGCTGGCGGAGCAATGACAGCTGATGAAGTGGAAAGGCTGGTATGTACAATTCTTCTGCTATTACTGGCAAAATACCTCATATTATTTTGACCTTTAATCCCAGCTATCTTTCTCAGGTAAGGATTGCCTTGGATTGGCTTCGTGGCGAGAGAGTTGAATATCGCCGTTTTGCTGCTGTTTTAATTTTAAAAGTACGTCCCACCTCCTTCTCGTATAGATTGTATTGTTGATTAACCTAAGTATCAAACTATCAATGTGTTGAAGCTCACAACTCTTACTATGGTTGATTGAATATTGGTGTGACATTTCCACCCCTGATCCTTACCCAAATATATAAAATAAATAAACAAAACAAACAAATAAAAATTTGCATTTGCTTGTGTAAGCTAAGGGAGAAAGAACATTGAAAGGACTAGGAGGCGTATGAACCTTATATATTTGGCTTTGTTTGGGTAAGATTAGAAAAAAAGGAATTCTAAGCACTTAATTAGACTCAAGAACTTTTACATATTCCATAAAATATGTGATACATAAAGTATATTTTAATAATAACATATTTCACTTTCACAATATTACATTACACGACAAAACACAATATTTAAATGATAATAAAAGATAATTATAAAAGCCTCAAAATGTTATAAAACTCATAAAAAAGAATATTTGTAAATTATTATTGTCAATGTGATGAAGACATGATAACTTTTGTGCCCTTGTCATGCCGACATCATAATAACACGAACACGATGAGCCTCCAGTTTACCCATTATTTTCATGTCTTGCTGTTGTGTCTTGTTAAAGATTACCACCCCTACTTTTGACTATCATTATTTAGAAAAATGAATATGAATAAACCCACTGTCAAGGTGAAAGCAAGGAAAACTGCTGATGCCTAATAATAAAGAATAACATTGTACCCTAAAATATATAATTAATGCCGTTCTAGAAACTTTTGTAGACACTATATAAGTGAAACTAAATTTATTTTGTTTTGAGTAAACTAATCCAAACTCAGGAGTCAGGACTCCTTTAGACATTGTCCATATTCAGGTGCTCTTAGTTTTTGGCCTGACATTACTGTTCACTATTTTGTCTTTTTTCATCACTAGCAAATACACATGGTAGTTTACCAGTCCTCATTTTTCGACAAAGACTCCTTTTGACTTTCTTGTAGCTCATTCTTCATGAAGTTTTCTTGTTAAAGTTGATTTTCCCTTTCATGTCTTGAGACGTGTATTAAACTTTGCAATTATTCTCATAGGAAATGGCTGAGAACGCTTCAACAGTTTTCAATGTGCATGTTCCGGAGTTTGTTGATGCCATATGGGTTGCTTTGAGGGATCCAAAACTGGATGTTCGAGAGCGTGCTGTAGAAGCACTGCGTGCTTGTCTCCGTGTCATTGAGAAGCGTGAGACACGATGGCGCGTCCAGTGGTAATTGTGCTATTCACTATTGTGCTATGTACAACTAATTATGGTGATACCAATAATTTGTTAAATTTGGCCGGCTATACAAATTCTCCCATGCTAATTTAAAAATCATAGTGCACTAATCATGTTGACTTTTGTCCTTCCATTGTAGTTATAGCTATAAATTAATGTGTACTTAAATTAGCGGGTTGCTGAGATTTCTTGTGTATGTATAAAGATAATGCATTCTTTTTTTACAACTTTTTAATAGGTTGGTTCTAATGCTTTTCATGTTTAATGCATATTATATGGTACTGGTCGAGATTAAAGAAATAAATATTACCTGCAAGTCTGTTTTAGCTTTCCTTCTATCATTTCTTTTGGAGCTTAGAATTTTAGAGGATCTCTTGTTCAATGTTCCCATACCTTCTCTGTGTCGTTCTCTGCATCTCATTGGTCAATTACAATGAGTTTTTTGTTGTCTGGTAAGAGTCTGACATCAATTAAGATATCTATATATATTGTATTCTGCTTAGGTATTTCACACTTAGAAATTAGTGATTACAAACTATTACTTTCTTTTCATCTTGGCTGTCAACACTATTATGATTCTTGTATTCTCATCTATTCTGATATTTTATTTGTTAATAGCATCCTATTTTTTAGCTACCATGCTTTCACATGTTCCACATCAACATCTCTAGGCTAATGTTCATCCCATTTATTAAATGTGATAAAAATATAAAAAGGCATTTTCGTAACCCTAGCTATTGTAAAACGGGGAGATTTCTGTGCTTGATCAGATTTCTGCTGGTCCCAAAGTTTGCCCCCTACATTATATTATATTTATATTAGTTATAGTGGGTATCGGTGAAATATGGGCAAATTACTTACAGGGACATTTTTTGGGTGTCTGGAAACTTTGTCATTGTCGAGAGTTATTTTTCAAATAGTTCGTAGTGGGCCATTGAAACATGAATTGTCTCATGATAACTGGTTACAGTATCAAGACCTCCCTTTGTCTCGGTAAGATTTATATATAGCTTTCTTATAGAGGGATAAGTATAAGAATAAATTATAGGTCCGGTTTGATTCCCCATAGACTCAATGTGAAAGCATTATTTGTTAATTGAAAACCATATATGGCCATGAAATATTTGGTCCCTTTTCTTATATCACCACTAGTGTTCTCCTTTTTGGGTTGATTGATGGAACTGCAGACTGAGATAATAATTTATAAAGAAATAAGCCAGCAAGGTTTGCAAAGCGGTAAACTAAGAAATAATGGAATAATATGTGACCAGACTCTAGATATATACTGGATTGCTTCTGTTGGTGATGCACTGAAAATTTAACAGTATCTAATTTCTGATTTTTTGGTGTGTTTACATTAGGATGTTTTAAATAACTGAGGCTGGTCTCTGTGTCATGGAGCTTCTTCTAAGAAAAGATGCAATTTTTGTTGGTTTTTCATATTCTTTTCGCTTGTGAATTGCTTTCAGCTGGTTCTATGTTGGGACTATCATTAGCTCGATAATCTCATTGCAGGTATTATCGTATGTTTGAGGCTACACAAGATGGATTGGGAAGAAATGCCCCTATACATAGCATACATGGTTCTCTGCTTGCAGTTGGGGAACTGCTGAGGTTAGTATAGGTGATAAATTTCTTGTTTGCCAAAGTTAGGTGTGTGCCATTACGTTTTGTGCATGCCTGAAATTCCTTGCTTCTTGGCCAGGTCTTGCTTCATCATCGCTTGCAAAGTTGACCTGTTTTTTCCTTTTGTTGTTATGGTCCCTTTGAAGTTTTTCTTTAGTATTATACACTTCCAGATCCAGTTTTACATATTTTATATATTCTGTATATTCTATAGTTCATATCACATAAGCCTGAATTAGATATAATAGTATATTTGTTCTAAGCACTGTTCGCTCTACTTTCTTCTTTGATTATATATGTAGTGTGACTAGTGTCTAGGTGCCTAAGATTTATCTGTTCATGGGAATGTGACTTCATATTTTCTCCATTGTTACGCATGCCATAGTAGTACGTTGATCTTGTATTTTCTTATTGGCAAGGCATGAATTGTGAAAACCAATTACACGTGCATTTGAATTTAGTCATATACATTCCTGATGATAATTGATTATTTTTTCATAGTGATAGTGAGTACTTGACTAAGTTAAAAATGTCAATTGTTTTGTTTTCAATTTGCAGAAATACAGGTGAGTTTATGATGTCCAGATATAGAGAAGTTGCTGAAATTGTTCTTCGGTATTTAGAGCATCGGGATCGGCTTGTTCGTCTGAGCATAACTTCTTTGCTTCCCAGAATTGCTCATTTCCTACGTGATCGTTTTGTAACCAACTATCTGACGGTCAGTTACTTTCCCCTGCAAATAACTGATGATTAATTCAAAGTGTAGTCTGGCTGATAAATTTCTCTGTTTCTCTTTCTTTTATAATAACAGATTTGCATGAAACATATTCTTCATGTCCTCAAAATTCCTGCAGAAGCTGCTAGTGGTTTTATTGCTCTAGGTGAAATGGCTGGTGCTTTGGATGGGGAACTTATCAATTATTTGCCGACAATAACATCTCACTTACGTGATGCGGTATGAGTAAAGACCTTTAAATATCTTAAAATTTGTTGGAGCTGCATTCTCTGTTTCTGTGAAGCATCTCTAGCATAAAAATTCAACATGGCATTTTCCTATAGATTGCTCCCCGCAGAGGGAGACCCTCTATGGAAGCTTTGGCATGTGTTGGAAATATTGCAAAAGCCATGGGGCCTTCAATGGAGCCTCACGTACGAAGTCTCTTGGATGCAATGTTTTCTGTTGGGTTGTCCTCCACCCTTGTGGAAGCCCTTGAGAACATAACTGCCAGGTCTAACATGACATCTCCTGTTATGCATGTTCTTGTCTCTGTTAACAAATCAGGGGATCTGAAATGAGCTTTCTTATGTTGCAGTATACCATCTTTGCTTCCAACCCTTCAAGTACGCTTACTTGAGTGCATTTCAGGAGTTCTTTCTCGACACCAACAAGTTCAGCCAAGGCCTTCAGTTCCTCTTAGTCGAACTAGTAGCTCAGCAGCCACTTTACAAGTATCAGAACCCAATGGTTCTGCTCTTGTTCAACTTACCTTACAAACTCTAGCCCGATTTAATTTCAAGGTCGTCTCTTCTTTCACCTGCTGTGCCTTTTCTTTTTGGTTCTCCAAGTTTTTCTTGTTATACTTTCTTTACAAACTCTCTTTCAATCAGTTTCAGAAATTGATTAGGTTGTACTTAGTCTGTATGCTTCTTTCTTTTTCCCCCCTTAACATTGAGGTGCTATTGATTCAGGGACACGATCTTCTTGAGTTTGCAAGAGAATCTGTTGTGGTGTACTTGGAAGATGAGGATGGAGGTACACGTAAAGATGCTGCTTTATGTTGTTGCAAATTAATGGCAAATTCTTTATCTGGCATTTCCGCCGCCCAGTTTAGTTCTAGTAGAACAAGTCGTGCTAGTGGAAAGAGGCGCCGCCTTGTTGAAGAGGTTCGATCCTGTCCAAATTTATCATATTTGCATTCTGTAATTTTGCACATGCAACAGCTCTTTATATTCCTTTTGCCTCTTTGAACTTCTGTAACTATATTTCATGTGTGGAGGATATGCTACTCGAGCTGTATTGGGAGCTGTATTAAACACATATTGGATCCTTTGCTGGCCATATATTCTGATATTATTTGAATGCTATTTTCTAGTACAGATTGTGGAAAAGCTTCTAATTGCAGCAGTTGCCGATGCTGATGTTACTGTTCGACGATCTATATTTTCTTCTCTGCACGAGAGTGGAGAATTTGATGATTTTCTTGCACAGGCTGATTGTTTGACTGCAGTGTTTGCTGCTTTGAATGATGAGGTATTTAGCTATGATTTGATGGGGTAGATGTCTCTTTGCTAACGGCCATATTTAAGCTGGTGGAGTTGTCCTCCGTAATAACTCGATTTCTAAAAAATGAATTTTAATAGTTTGTCAGTGACAAGTCATAAGTGGTTGGTGGTGCTCCTAGCTCCTTGCGCTAGACTAGGGTCATTTACAAAATTGTACAAGGCTTTGAGTACTCTCTTTGGATTATGTTTATGCTTTAGATGTGGCATAGCTGCTTGAGGAATGTCTTTTTTCTTGTTTCTATGTATACTTCAGTAGAAGGTAATCATAGAAACTGAAGTAAACTAGATGCTTAATAAATTTTGAAGTAACTGACGTCATATTTATAGAAACATATTTGCCCATTAATTGGCCATATGAGATAGTAGTTGCAATTCTGAATAAATAGTCAGCTGTTTAGTTGCCTGTGTTCTTTTATTGACACAGTCCAGATTTCTATCTGCTTGAAGCCTAGTGCGCACACAAATTAAGCACCTTCCCCCCCAATCCCCCAACCCCACCTTTTAAGAAGTGAGGGGACTGAACCATAGTAATCCTGTTTAAATTGTCTGATGTCACATGTCAATTATTTATCATGGCTAAAGTAGTGATTGTTTAATATTTTGGTTTGAGAAGATGTGTGGACTTTTTAACCATCTCCACTTTGACTTTGTGTCAGGATTTTGAAGTTCGAGAATTTGCAATTTCAGTGGCTGGAAGGCTGTCTGAAAAAAATCCCGCATATGTTCTTCCCGCACTACGTCGCCATCTGATTCAACTATTAACTTATCTAAAACAAAGGTATTGCAGAACAATTTGTTTGTTTAGTATAAAACTCTTGTCTGTTTTACTTGCTGATTCTGTTGAACTTTATTTTTGTTTTACGAATTACCTTTCTCTTTAAATTTTTTCCACATGCCACTAATAAGGCTCCTGCTGTTATCAGTGCTGATAGCAAATGCAGAGAAGAAAGTGCAAAACTGTTGGGCTGTTTAATTCGCAATTGTGAGAGATTAATACTCCCATATATTGCTCCAGTACACAAGGTCGGATATCTATTATGCCCCGTTCAGTTTAGTCACTGATTTGCTTCTATTTTTGTAATTTTTAATTTTATTTTCTATTTTCAGGCCCTTATTGCGAAACTCAATGAGGGAACTGGGGTGAATGCTAATAATGGCATTATAAGTGGAGTTCTTGTAACTGTTGGAGATCTTGCTAGAGTGGTGGGTATTTCTTAAACTTATGTTTGTAAATACAATAAATTGTTTCATTAGTTGCTTATGTGTTTCCTTCTTGAATAGTTGTTTTCTCTAAGCCTGCACCAGTACAGAGCTTCTAATCTAACAAACTCTTCGCTTGTAGACTGTAGTACTTCAGTTGTATTAAAATGGGCCAAATGAGATTGACTCAGAAGCAACTTGGAATCTATTTCTGGCTGAGTCATGTTTCTTCTGGGCTGATATTTACTTTGTATTGTAAGGATATCCATTTGGAAATCGAAACAAAAACTAATATTTTGATCTGAATGAACATCATATGATTCATGGTAGCAATTTCACTCCCAAAACTATAAATTTGAGTTGCAACATCATATGATTCATGGTAATTCTAGTTTACAGGTAGAAAAAAGGAAAAAGAGATGGTGAATGTGCAAAAATTGTATTCTTTCGGTTCATTGATTCAATGCCAACAGCTAAAGGGTACTGCATACTAATTTTTGTTTAAATATATAAGTGAAAGATTAGCTTACCGAATTTGAACACCTCAACGTGTTACCTTCATATGCTGAGAAAAGGAGCAGAATTCTATATTGAAGACAAAAATAGATGGGTTTATGGTCGTATATGGTGATTATGGTTTGTTCAGAATCCAAGTGCTCGCTAATTGGTTTCAGGCAAGATCTTTCTTTGCATTAAAGTCCTGGGATAGTATAATTTCATTTTAATCTGTGCTACCTGTTTAAATTATATATCGAATGTGGTGCCTTAAGTTTGTATAAAGTGACATGGTTATAGTTTATCCCTTTTGGCACTTGTAAAAGATACAGAACAATTTTAAACCTCATTTTTTTATACAAAAAACTTGTAGATAAGCCAATCTTACTATCTTAGAAACAAGCTATTGCATTTTGAAATATTCAGCCTATACTGAGGATTAGTCAATGCATGCAGCTAGAACTGTTGTTCCAGTTTGTATTGTTTGGCTTTTTCACTTGTATCCATTCCTTGCTGACATGCTTGATTAACAAGATATTAACTAGTTAAGTGTGTGTGTGTGTTGGCCTAGTGGTAGGAGGTTAATGTCCAGGGCCAAAGGTCCCGGGTTCGAGTCCTCCATGACGCGGCCTTTAAAATTTATGCATTTATTTATCAAAAAAAAAAGATATTAACTAGTTCATGTATATAAATTTAACCGTGATTTCTTGCCATCCATGTGTTCAGGGTGGCTTTGCAATGAGACAATATATTCCAGAACTTATGCCTTTGATTGTTGAAGCCTTATTAGATGGTGCTGCCGCCATGAAACGTGAAGTGGCCGTCACCACTCTAGGTCAAGTGGTACAAAGTACAGGGTATGAGTTATTTCGATCGGTTTTATTTGTATGCTGTTTACACTGAAATTCCTTTAGTAAGACTGAGTTTTAACTGAGTGTTTCCACTTAAGGGCCCGAAAAAATCATAAATCCAGTGAATGAAATTTGAACGCCAGAGAAGGAATTGGGGTTTATTCAAGAAAATGAATTTGGAGAACAGAACCAGGATAAACCTCTGCAATGGGACAAAGTCTTGCCCAGCAAATTTGCCGAAATGACTATCCAAAGGGATCTGATGCCTTACTAGTTACTCCTAACTTCAGCCTTAGTTTTTACAAAAAGATCATCCATAAATGGCTTAACAATAGCTTAAGATAAATTCCAATCAGAAATAACTTAAGATAAATAGAGATATAAATGAATCGAATCTTACATTTGAAGTCACACTAATTGAGTACTAGCACATGGCTGTGCTGTCACTGTCAGTAGGTATGGGTGTTCTGTGTCTTTAGGCCCATAGAAGTGGACAAGTGGTTCTGAAACCACAGCTCCCATTAACTTCAATCACCCTGAGTGACTTCTTTTCACTTCTGGAGGTGCTTTACGGTGAGCTAAGTAAAGGTATTATAGGCTGATTACATCTTTTCTAGATCTATGAAATTCGCAATAGAGTCCTAAAGTTCAGATTTAGATGTGCCACTCCACACGTTTTCCTTATGGAACAACTAGATTAATTCCTTCTCAGTTATTTCGAAAAATCAATGTACTTCTGTTTCTTGTATTATATGAACTATATTCTTAATTCACATGGCTGTCTGAGATTATAAGAGCAATGGAGCCTGTCTATGAGTGTATTTATTGATTATAAGGACTAAGGAGTAACTTATGCTTTCCCATCCAAAAGTACGGCTTCATTCTTTGGGAAGTTACTTTATTTTTCTTTTATTAGAATATAATGAACATAATTCATTTTTGACATTGTAATTGGTTAGTGTAGGCAGGACCTTCTCTTGCTTGGAAGCGGTTTGGTAGTTTCCAATAAAAAAGAACCTGTCTTTTGTTGACAAAGGGATTAGTGTATATTTGAGATATTTGACTTAATTGGATCATATGAAAAGTTGGAGACCTATTCTTATTTTTAATGCAAAATTGGCCATACATATTTCAGTTAGTGTTGATATTTTTATATATATATTTATATTCATATCTTTAAATTTTGGAAGATATTGGTTTCTTTTGATAATTTCCCATGAAATTGGTGTCTGACATATTTAGATAATTTTGCAGTTATGTTATAACCCCTTATAATGAGTACCCACAGTTGCTTGGGTTACTTCTAAAATTGCTCAATGGTGAGCTCGCTTGGTCTACGAGACGTGAAGTTTTGAAGGTAAGTGTTTCTATGGTTCTACCATGTTTATAATGTATTGTTTCTTTTATATTCTGTGTTTTTTTGTATCCTTTATGCTGCTTGCCTTTTCTAGGTTCTTGGGATAATGGGCGCTTTAGATCCGCACGCACATAAGCGAAACCAACTAAGCTTACCAGGGTCCCATGGTGAAGTTGCTCGTGCAGCTGGTGGTGATCCTGGTCAGCATATTAGGTCAATGGATGAACTGCCTATGGACCTCTGGCCATCTTTTGCCACATCAGAAGATTATTATTCCACTGTGAGAATTTAAATATGAAAATCATGCTATTCAGCATACTAAAGTTAGTTATAAACTAGAAGCTGCTTTTTGTGTTTCCTTTTAACATGGATCTGGTTCAGGTTGCTATCAGTTCCCTCATGCGAATTTTTAGAGATCCTTCACTTTCTAGCTACCACCAAAAGGTGGTCGGGTCCCTTATGTTCATATTCAAGGTTAGTTTAATTTTATGGACATATGGGATGTCCTTTCTCCTATCAATATTACTACCTCTGTTTACTGCACCAGCATTTCCTGGAAAGCTTCTTGCTCTGTTACTCTTTGCTGCTTTATTACAACCACTTATTCTTTATTCTGCATCTTGACTTGTTTCGTTTGTTTTGCGAGAGAAGTCAATGGGTCTTGGCTGTGTTCCTTATTTACCCAAGGTTAGTTAAATGCTTTTTTAGTAAAATCCTTGCTTATTTATGCTTCTCGTTTTACAATCAAGAGTTATCTGTTACTTGCAAATGCTCCTCTCTAGTGACTCATACTTAATATCACAGTTGCTTAGTACTGTGTTAGGCTTAAGTTTGAGGTACTTCGAAACAGAGATGTTGTCTGGAAGTACATACTTGAGATATATTCCAAATATACTTTGTGAATGCTGGGCGATATGGGCATAAAGTGAACTCATAAAACAGAAACAATATGAATCTCTCATTAGCTAATGGAATGTTGGTTAGATTCTAGCTACTCTCTAGGTGTGTATTTATGGGGGATTATCTTATATGTATCACATTATTCAGCGAAAGCTTGGAAAGTAATTACGCTTGTATGTTCACGTGGCTTGTGTGGACATCTTGTGTCTTACGTGCATGCCTACATTTTCTTCCTATTAATGAAATTTCATTGCTTATACCTTCTTTTGACTTGTGTTATGAGTTTATCTAATATAGTTTTCCTTGTACCTTGTACACATGATCTACTGTGTAAGGTTGCCAAGAAGTTCAGAGGGGCTGGATGAATAATTTTATTATTCATAACTGGTTTTCTGTTAGTAGATAGGGTTTATTGTATTAATGGTATCTTTATTAGCTGTATGAAGTGTGTACTTACTATTAATTTCTTTTTGCTTCTCTTCATATTTTAAGTTTTTTTAAATGTAATGGCCGTTTCAGGTTCTACCCGATCTCCTCCATACTGTTCGTACCTGTGATGATTTTCTTAAGGAGTATATTACGTGGAAACTAGGAACTCTGGTTTCTATAGTTCGCCAGGTACTCATATTCTGCATGTCTCTTCTAATGTTTGCCTATTATCATGAGATTCCTGATATTCTTATTCTCTTTGTGCAGCATATTCGTAAATACCTGCCAGATTTGTTCACTCTGATATCAGAATTATGGTCATCTTCCTTTGCTCTTCCTGCTTCTAATAGACCAGTTCATGGATCTCCGGTAAATACAACTGAGTCGTATTGCTACTGCATGCAGTTGTGAAATAATGTCTGATTGTTTTTCTGGCTTTTGTTTGTAGATTCTCCATCTGCTGGAGCAACTTTGTTTGGCCCTCAATGATGAATTTAGGACGCATCTTCCTTTTATTCTACCCTCATGTATTCAAGTCCTAAGTGATGCTGAGAGGTTTAAAGACTATACTTATGTCATTGATATTCTTCGCACACTTGAAGTTTTTGGTGGTTAGTATCTTCCCTATGGAATATTCTGTGCAAAGCTCATTATATCTTATGATTATTGAATCTTTGATCGAAACTTTTAAGGAACCTTGGACGAGCATATGCATCTATTACTTCCTGCTCTCATTCGAATTTTCAAAGCCAATGCTTCAGTAGAAGTGCGTTGTGCTGCTATCAGAACTCTTATTAGGTTGATTCCTCGCGTGCAGGTTGAATTTAGACTCATTATGTTTTCAGCATAAGTGATATTCTGGTTATGGTTGAATTATTCTTCATGTTTCTTTCTTCTTACTTTTTAATCAGGTCACAGGTCACATATCAGCTCTTGTGCATCACTTGAAGCTCGTCTTAGATGGGTCTGATTTTCCTCTCATTTTCTTAAATTATTCAAATTGAAACTCATGAATACTTGACTGTAAAGATGGGTGGAGATCTGATTTCTAATTGATGGACAGGAGATCAAATTGAAGCTCAGAATCAATTTTTATTAAAAATCTTTATTGTAAAGCATGTAATGAAAAGATTTGAAATTTAAGAATCTTGATGATATTGAGGGCCTTTTGAATATCAGGACAGAATCCAAAATCATAATGACTTGATGCTTTTGTTGTAGATATCATTGGAGATTTGAATGTAGCTTCATGATTAATTTTTCCTTTATGTTGTTTTGAAGTGGATATATTTGATAATTTTATACTATAGATTATGCTTCTAAAAAAAGAAAAGGAAACCTGGAATCTGGATCTAGGCACCTAGGTCTAACCTTAAAGTCCAAGTGCTGAAGAAATGGTCAGAGTATTGTTGCATACTTGGATGTGCTTGGTGTCAAATACATGTTCTGCTATCTTATGTGTGTAGTCTTCCTCTTGTCTTATATCATACTCCCTCCATCCAGAAAGAGTGCAATTTTTGCTATTTTCGTCATCCACCAAGTCCGTGCAACTTTCCTTTTTGGGCACAAAGTCCTTTTAATCCAACCTCACCCCAACCCACTATTTACAAAAACCAACCACATTTATTATTCAACCACATGGTGGGACCCTTTCTCCACTCAAACACACCACCAAACATTTTATTAAAACCTGTGCATCCACAACGTTGCGCACTCTTTGTGGATGAATGGAGTAGTATTTTTCTTAAAACTTATTTTCTGGTTCTTTGTATCTGGGTAATTTCTTTTTTCTTTTCCATCTCTTAAGCGAGGCATCCATTTTGCAGGAAAAGTGACGAGCTTAGGAAGGATGCTGTTGATGCACTTTGTTGTCTAGCTCAGGCTCTCGGAGAAGACTTCACTATCTTCATTCCTTCTATCCGCAAACTTTTGGTCAAGCATCGAATGCGGGTACCTTCAAGGCCAACTTATCCCTTTTAGGTTTATAGTTTGTTAGTCAAGGTGATCGCCTTGTTTGTTAAGGTTATTTTTGGTTTTTTGCCAGCATAAGGATTTTGAAGAAATTGAAGGTCGCTTGCAGAGAAGGGAACCACTAATTCTAGGCAACGCTGCTTCCCAGAAACAAAACCGTCGGTTTCCTGGTGAAGTTATTAGTGACCCTCTAAGTGATACTGAGGAAGAAGGCAGAGCTGATCCCCAAAAGCCTCATCAGGTACATTGAGCTTTTTTCCCAAGCGACATATTTTAAGTGGAAGTTGATGTTTTTTGGGATAGTATTGTACTATAATCTTTTGTTCTGTCACCTGTTGCTTTTTTAATTGGTCATGGGGTTCACAATGATGTTGTGTAGCTCATTGCTTTGTGTTGTGTTGAAAAATACAATGTATCTCCTATTAAATATTTTGAGTAAGTACATCCTAATACAGCTAATACTTTAGTGTGAGTTATTTGGTAGTATAGCAATTCTGGCTAGTTGAGATAATTATGTAGTTGCATAGCAGAACAACTGAAATGTTGGTATAGTGTGTATATACTGGTAGTCGGCTCATACTGTTTCACTTAAGTGAGCAAACAATGGCCTTTTCCCTTAGTTCGTATAATGATCTCCGTAAAGGAAACTGGCTGTAGGTGTTTGAAAGTTAACTGTGATGTTGCCTTTACTTTTATGAAGAAAGACATGAATTTGCCAGTTGGTGGTGCGCAAGTTATTGGTGGGGCACTCAGTCCTGCATTCTTCCAAAAACAGCATGGAAATTCTATGTTTTGTTTGTGAACTGAAAGTATTCAGTGGTTTTCTCTACTTTTCAAATAATTGTGGTGAATGTTAGACGAACAATGATTTGGTGTATTTGAGGTTATGGCGTGCAAATTTTTGCTCCATACTATCTTTTAATATTTCACAAAATATCTGTCAAATTGAGATGCTTTTTATACTCTGTTATAGGTTAATGAATCTCGATTACGTGCTGCTGGGGAGGCTTCTCAACGTAGTACAAAAGAGGACTGGGCAGAGTGGATGAGGCACTTTAGTATTGAACTACTGAAGGAATCGCCTTCACCAGCTCTGAGAACATGTGCCAAGCTTGCCCAGCTTCAGGTCAATCTCATTATTTCCTTTGTCTTTTTGCGGACCAGCTCATGCTTGAGCAAAGCTGTCCCACACAGCTGTAGACTAAAGAATAGAATGATCTCATTTGATTAATAATGCAGCTCCTTATGTTTTGCAGCCTTTTGTTGGAAGGGAATTGTTCGCTGCTGGTTTTGTCAGCTGCTGGACACAGCTGAATGATGCTTGTCGCCGACAGTTAGTACGGAGCTTGGAAATGGCATTTTCATCTCCAAACATTCCTCCAGAAATTCTTGCGACACTTTTGAACTTGGTATCATTTGGCAATTAGTTCTATCCCGTTCATGATTTTTTTGGCAAAATGAGTACCCTTACCATTTAGGAAGTTCTTTGCTGTAAGCTAATTTGGTTATCTGCTAAAGTTGGTTTAGTCAAAATTGCTCTTTTATTTGTTGGGCGTGTGAGGGTTGGTGGCAGCGGCTAGTTTTAAGTTCTAGCTGTATACTTTAAGAATGGCCATGGCAGCAACATCAATGCAAAGTAAAATTTCTTTTAATTGCTTGTGCAGAATCCAGTCACTATCAAGAACTAAAACTGATTCTCGTCAGATTTTCGTTGTGTCTGGTAAATCCAGGCACAACATCAATGGAGAGTTAAAATTTCTTTTAATTGTGTCTGGTGAATCCAGTCACTACATCTAAATCTACAATGGGTTCTATCATTAATGTAACCTTGACCACTTTTTGGTGTACTGTATACCTGTTCTATGAGTGTGCTGAACAATTTTATTTCTTTTCTAGGCCGAGTTTATGGAACATGATGAGAGACCCCTTCCTATTGATATACGGCTACTCGGTGCCCTTGCAGAAAAAGTAAGATTTTCTGACAGCAGCTGCATGACATTTAATTTGAATACATCGAATATAGAACTTCATCCATAAATTCTCTCTCATAACTTGTGCATTTCAGTGTCGTGCATTTGCAAAGGCTCTGCACTATAAGGAGATGGAATTTGAAGGTGCTTGCTCAAATAGGATGGATGGTAATCCTGTTGCTGTAGTTGAGGCCCTTATCCATATAAATAATCAATTACACCAACATGAGGTCACTGCTTTTTCACTTGGAGTTTCATATCTCTTGATTTTTTTCATAATCTGTCCGTGAAGTCTGAGTTGTATTCTTGTGTTCAGGCGGCCGTTGGCATATTGACATATGCTCAACAAAATCTGGGTGTTCAACTGAAGGAGTCGTGGTAAATATAATCTCTATCAACTCCCTAGATCCATTTATTGTTGTCAATGACTTACTAGGTCTCCTGGTTCTACCTATCAGAATGCGCTTTTAGAAGCTACTGCATCGAAGCAATAAGAACTTATATGCGCATATTTAGTCTACTAAAGTGAAGTTGCTTTTTTAAAGGTATGAGAAACTTCAGCGGTGGGATGATGCTTTAAAAGCTTACACTGTAAAAGCCTCTCAAGCATCAACTCCACATCTGGTTTTGGATGCAACACTAGGTGCGTATATCTGTATAGAGTATTTGCTGGATATGTAAGTTCAATTTGGCAATTACATATAATGGTTTTCTGATGAGAAGTCCACAGGGAAGAGGAAAGGTGTATCAAACAAGTCTTGATTAACAAAGTATTCTGAAAGTGATTGACATTCCTAAAACAGTCGTAAATCAAGTCCTCTTATCTGAAAATTGAATGATTTGTATTCTGTCTAGCTGTTATGGCCCTCCAGATGCCCTGTATTGGTTAAATATCCTCTTTTTAAGGTATTCTTGCCCTTCTTTCGGTGGGCTTCAGAAAATTTACCGTATTACTGAAGCTAGTTATCTGCAGCAATGACCCTCTCCGACACAAGGGCATTTATCATTAGAGTTCAACTGTATGTTTCCTATAACAACTGTACTAATAGGGAAGAGAAACCATGAGCATTTTATTTCCTATTACAGCTGCTAGCTAGGATCTTCCATAGTTATCTGAAGTGATGATCCTCTCCAATACAAAGCCATTTGTTGTAAATCGTAATGTGTTTCCTGTAACAACTTTAAACTGATAGGGAAGAGAAACCATGAGCTTTTTGTTTCCTATTACAGCAGGTAGCTAGGATCCTCCATAGTGCTACTTCCAATAACCCCCTTCTTTTGGTGTTACATAAACTTGGCCTTACTTTGATAATGCCTATTTCCCTCTTTGTTCTAAAACCCGTATTAGCACGTGTCTATTACATAAACTTGGCCTTACTTTGATAATGCCTAAACCCTTTTTTGTCTGTAAGGGCGTATGAGATGCCTTGCTGCACTTGCACGGTGGGAAGAGCTCAACAATCTCTGCAAGGAGTACTGGACGCCTGCTGAGCCAGCTGCTCGACTGGAAATGGCACCAACGGTTTGTTTCCTATTTTCTTTTGGAGCTTTAGAGGATCTACATTATCCATGATGTCACTGTATTCTTCTAGTCGATATCTCAGATATGAACTGGACAGAAGTAAATCAGCTTCATTATTTCCAACTATTACTCCAAATCAATGCTGGTCCAAATAAACTAAGGACTTCCTGCCTTCAGATAAATAAAGAAAAACAATTAATACATAGCTTCTACTTCTGATGCCATGCTTAAATTCTTGAAATTATTTGCTGTGATGTGCTAGTAAGGATGTAACTTTTGACCCTTACGTAGCTGTTACTAAACTTATGACCTATCTAGGCTGCTATTTCTGCCTGGAACATGGGTGAGTGGGATCAGATGGCTGAATATGTTTCTCGATTGGATGATGGAGATGAAACCAAGCTTCGGGTCTTGGGAAATACAGCTGCTACTGGAGATGGGAGTAGCAATGGAACCTTTTTTAGAGCTGTACTGTTAGTTCGTCGTGGGAAGGTAACCCTTCATTTTTGTTTTCTTCAGTTGTTTTGTTTAATTGCTTGCTGACAAGTCTTGTTCTTCTTCTACATATTAGTATGATGAAGCACGTGAATATGTTGAAAGAGCAAGGAAATGTTTGGCCACAGAAGTTGCTGCATTGGTTAGTTTTCTTCATTTTTTTTATTATCCCATATATAAATTGATACAAGCTTTCTTTATATGTCAAAACTCTGCTCTTCTCAGAAATTGTATTAGAGGTCTTTCTTGTATCCCCCTTTCTCATTTAAATGTTCCAATAGCTACTGGCAGATCCAAACTTATTCTCCTGCTCTCTGAACGGGTAATAATTAGTGCTGTTTTATCATGGTATCAGGGAAATGCTCTTCAAATTTGGTAGAAGATGCCCCTTTCTGTGATCCTACTTATTATTGTATAGTCTGCTTATGCTTGTTAATTTATTTTATTCCGTTCTGGCTTTTTATTAAATGTATCCAGTATTTTGCTTTGCTTTACTTTCATGATTTCTTTCTTGTTTAAGTGAATCTAGAAGTATTATCAAATACACATAGGTTGAAATCCAAGTTAATGTTTTACGTTTCCTGAAATTTTATCGATTTCCACTTACTAGGTCGTCGAAAGCTATGAGCGAGCTTACAGCAATATGGTTCGCATTCAGCAACTGTCCGAATTAGAGGAGGTACATGGTCTTGTGCCATTAATAAAACTTTGGCTGATAAATCAATTTAATACTTATGAGATATCTAATGACACAACTTGTAATAGGTTATGGATTACTGTACCCTTCCTGTTGGAAACACCGTAGCTGAAGGTCGGAGGGTTCTCATCCGCAACATGTGGAACGAACGCATAAAAGGCGCAAAAAGAAATGTTGAGGTTAGACACGGATGGACTAGTTTTTCCTTTGTCTCAATTTGGAAAGTAATAATTAGAATATAGAAGTTTCCAGTACAAAATTGTTATATTGACTTTTATCGTTCCAGGTTGAGTGTCATTTAAAGATGTGAGAATTTTGTAAACTTTAGCAACTGTTCTCTGATCTTCAGCGTAAAGTCCTAAACAGTGTAACTTTGAGCTCTCTGAGCTGAGTTCTGCAGTGGATTTGTTTGAGAGTCAATTACGTTCTTTTAAAATTGATATGAGGGTCTCTAAAGTATTCCAGTAGAGATGACTGCATTTACATGAATTAGAAATGAGAAATGAAAAGACGTGCCATGTCTTGTATGACTATATGAGATTTTAAAATGTTCTAGATTTTTGTAATGATTTTTTTCTCTTCAGATTTTATCCATGATATCTATAAACTTTTCAACCCGGACATACCGATTCGAGCTTCTTTGAATTCAGATACATATACCATCTTTGAATAAAATTGCTGCAAGGCTTATGTGACCCAATTAAATTATTAACTAGAAGCCATACACAGTTACATTTTGAATGATGATTATGCTGTGAATGACTAAATGCTAAAAGGTTTCAGAAGAAGGTGGGCATGTTTGAATTTTTTTCAAATGGTTTGTATAGGTCACAATGGCATTGTTTGTAGAATAGTTAGCTAGTTAAGGAACAGAGATACTCTGTACCTGTGTGTGGTTAGAGACAGAAAATAAGCTTAATATTCATTTATATGTTGAAAACTTCTGTGGTTGCCGGACATGAATTGCATCTGATAACTTTGTAACATCATATTGAATTGCACACACCTGATATTGCCCAACTTTGGGTAGTATTGGTTGAAGGAGTTGTCTTAATATGCAGAATTTTGCAATTGGGTCAACAAATATAGACAACTGGCTTTAACCAATGAAAAATTTATATTTTGATAATAAATATGAACCTAGTGACGTTTCTTGGAATGGCTGTCTTTATTCTGAGCTTTCACTTGCATCTAGCATTTACTTGTCTGATACTGTTGTTTTACATTTTGCGATGGAGTGACTAACTCTAAATTGACAGGTTTGGCAAGCACTTTTGGCTGTCAGGTCACTTGTTTTGCCACCTACAGAAGATGCAGAGACATGGATAAAGTTTGCATCACTTTGCCGTAAAAGTGGCAGAATCAGTCAGGCCAGATCAACATTAACAAAACTTTTACAGGTTTGCAGTGTATTAATATTTGACATGTAGATGCTATCATATGAGTCACGCACAAGTTGATTTCTCTCTTTGATGGAAAATGTAGTTTGATCCTGAAACAACTCCTGAAACTGTACGATACCATGGGGACCCACAAGTTATTCTGGCTTATTTGAAATATCAGTGGTCAATTGGGGATGACCATAAACGGAAGGATGCCTTTTGCAGACTGAAGGTTCATATAATATAAGTAGAACTTGATACTTGTTTTCTGTCAATGTCATTGGTAATAAAATGGTTTGATATATTGCTGTACCTGCAATTCCTATTTTCTAGGATTTAGCAATGGACCTTTCAAGAGCCCCTGTTCATCAACCAACCACACAGTCTGTCATACCTGGTTGCTCAAATGTGTCTCTCATTGCACGGGTTTATCTCAAATTAGGAACTTGGCAATGGGCACTATCTCCTGGTCTTGATGATGACTCTATACAAGGCAAGATTACTATGTGTTTGTTGTGCAACTTCATCTGCTTGCTCCCATCCTTTGAAGGGAAACTGTTGGCTAATCTGATTGATGATCGTTTGTACTGTTTCCAGAAATCCTTGGTGCATTTCGTCATGCCACTCATTCTGCAACTAAATGGGCAAAAGCTTGGCATAAATGGGCTCTTTTTAATACAGCAGTTATGTCTCATTACACACTGAGGAGTTTCCCTAGTATTGCTTCACAGTTTGTTGTTGCTGCTGTCACTGGATATTTTCACTCTATAGCTTGTGCAGCTCATGCTAAGGGGGTGGATGATAGTTTACAGGTATTTTTATTTAGGGGTAATTCTTGATCATTGTGAGACTATGAGCCATTAGATCCTAGATCTTCTGCATCATTTTAAGTAAAGTTTTGCTGAAATAAGGTTAACCGTTTTGCACTATTTGTGCAATTGTGTTCTAAAAAAAAGTAAAAGAAATTGTGTTCTGGATTTATTCAAGAATTCTTCTGCTTGTTTTGCTTGGTTTTGGTTATAACTTTTCCTGCGTCTATTAGTGCTTTATGCTCTTTAATTACATGAAGTTTTTATCATCACTCAGATGCTTAGTCTCAGTATCTAGATGTTTCCCTGACAATCTCTGCTGTATGATTCTCATATTACCTTTTTGTTAATTGATGTGTAGCACTCTTGCTTATCATTGTGATCCTGGAATTTCAGGATATCCTTCGGCTTCTGACTTTATGGTTCAACCATGGAGCTACAACCGAAGTTCAGATGGCATTGCAGAAAGGGTTTTCCCTTGTTAATATAAACACATGGTTGGTTGTTTTGCCTCAGATAATTGCCAGGATACATTCCAATAACCATGCAGTACGGGAACTGATACAATCCCTATTAGTTCGAATTGGCCAGAGTCATCCACAGGTTTGTTTTATTAGATGACTTTCATAATCATGTTTATTGACATAAAATAGCATCAATCTTTAGTTTTTGTCAAGTGACAATGTTTTCTTTATTCTCTTACCATTTCTTAGGACAATTTGTTCATGCAGCACAAATTCTAAATTTTGGACAATTATATTCAGTCTTCTCTAGGATGATGACAAGCTTTTCAGGACAAGTTACATTTTTAACTTTTGACAGATGATAAACTTCTAGATCAGATTTCAAGACTAACTGAACACTTCTCAATATTGCCAGTCTTTCTTTATTACTCTTTGTTTGGAAGCACCAAGGTTTATCATCTGACAAAAGACAAAAATGCAATTTGAACCGAGCTCTAGACTGCTGTAACGAATACAGTTTGATTATCCTTTCAATAAATAAGCATATCTTTATTGTTTGTATATCTAATTTAACCTTTTTATGCAGGCTCTTATGTACCCTCTTCTCGTGGCATGTAAATCTATTAGCAATTTAAGGAAAGAAGCAGCACAAGAAGTGGTTGATAAAGTTCGACAACATAGTGGTATACTAGTGGATGAGGTAAGACGGGCATGTCTTAATGAAAATTCTCTGGTGGCTGGCTTTCCTCCTTTATCTGACATTGTTTCTTGAATTGAAAAGGCCCAACTTGTGTCCACTGAGTTGATCAGAGTTGCAATACTTTGGCATGAGATGTGGCATGAGGCTTTGGAAGAGGCAAGCCGCTTATACTTTGGTGAACATAACATTGAGGGAATGTTGAATGTCTTAGAGCCATTGCACAAAATGCTTGAGGAAGGTGCAGCGAGGAACAATTCCACCATAAAAGAGAAAGCCTTCATTCAGGTAGTGCCCCTCTTTACTGTGAAGCTTGTTTCTTATATAATGAGCCTATATTTTTTAATTTCCAAAAACACGTAATAAGATGGTTGTTTTCTCTTATGGTCTTATTATATGTATTCCTCTACGTTATGCGAAATGAACCTCTCTTCTCTTGAAACTAATTAAGAGAAAGAAAATTGACCTTCATTTTATTTGTTGAATCATTCTTTTCATTTTTGTTTTTGTTGATTGAGAAACAACTTGCTCTTCAGGCATACCGGCATGAACTTCTGGAGGCCTATGAATGCTGCATGAGATACAGAAGAACTGGAAATGATGCTGATTTAACTCAGGTATGACTTGTTAAAGTATATCATAATGTTTCACCTTCACTGGAATGCTGTGTTTTTACTACTACCCAGTGATACTGGATGTGTCATCCCCACTTATATTGATGCTATTGTCTGTTTGTGATACTATTTTTTTTCCAACCAAAAAGTGTTTACTGTGTAAAGGGGTAAAATATTAAATTTTTTCAGAAAGATTCTTCCTGTCCCTGCAGAAAATCTGTTTCTAGAACGATGATAATCTTATCCCTACAAATCTCATATAAAGCATAAGTGTAATCCTGACTCTGGCCCATGCAAGGGTCCAACAATCTAAAATCCCAACAGACTTTATAATAAAACAACTACTCCCTCGGTCCCAATATACAAGTCCCATTTGCTTTATGCACATGGATCAAGAAAATGAAATATACGTGTGAGGTGGTGGGGCCACATGGGGCCCATAGATTTTTTGTGAGTAAATTTTAGCTCAAAAAGGAAATGGGACAAGTATTGTGGGACAGCCCAAAGTAGCAAAATGGGACTTGTATCTTGGTACGGAGGGAGTAACTAATAAAATAGAACTAAATAAATATAAATCATTTTAGCAGCTCAACGTTAAACATGAAACAAAATATGGTGAGATTCACACTAGTGGGTGCTTATGGGGATGATGCTTTCAGTTAAAGTATGCAATTCCATGAAAGACTACCATCAAACTTGAATACGCTAAATATATGTATTCATCCTTTAAGCTAATGTATAATACAAATGTTGCATGACTTTAATATACTTTCTGGTTGTTTCTTTGGGATATGCTTGCTACAGGATGTTGCTTTTTTTTTTTCCTTTATTATTTTTTTTATGTTGGCTCACCCCTTTCTCTTTTAACCCTTCTGCTTTCGCCTTCGTCTGATGAAGAAGCATAATGGTTGAAACAGGAGTTCTTTTGAGTTGAAGTTGCATTTAGATTGTTTCTACACTTTGCCTTTATGTCCATCTTAATGAACATGCTTAATGAATTTTTGTATCTCGTCCCAGGCTTGGGATCTGTATTACCATGTGTTTCGGCGTATAGATAAGCAGCTTCAGACTCTGACCACTCTGGACTTGCAGGTAAGAAGAAATTTCTACCTGGTATTTAGTTTCTTACTTTGGAGTTGAACAAGTTGCTAACTGATTTTATTTCATTTTGGTTAAACTAGTCCGTCTCTCCAGAGCTGTTGGAGTGTCGTGATCTGAAACTAGCTGTGCCTGGAACATATAAAGCTGGTATAATTGAATTGTTTGTCAGGCTCTGTGCCCACCCCCACCCCTACAAATGCATGCACACACTCACTTTCCATTGCACTCATTACTGTATTCTAATGAAGCCACAATTTATTTCTCAGATTCACCCGTGGTGACAATTGCATCATTTGCACCCCAGCTTGTTGTCATCACGTCCAAACAACGTCCTCGAAAGTTGACAATCCATGGAAGTGATGGGGAAGAACATGCTTTCTTGTTGAAGGGGCATGAAGATTTACGGCAAGACGAGCGTGTCATGCAGGTCTTTCTGATATTGAATGTTATGCTATAATTTTTGTACCTTTTACGGCAAGCCATTCTCTTTTCCATTTTAAACAACTAACATTGTGGAAATTTCTCCATCAGCTGTTCGGTTTGGTAAATACTCTGCTGGCCAACTCTAGGAAAACTGCCGAGAAGGATCTGTCTATCCAAAGATATTCAGTCATTCCACTATCCCCAAACAGTGGCCTCATAGGATGGGTGCCAAATTGTGATACCTTGCATCATCTCATTCGTGAGTACAGGGATGCTAGGAAGGTATGACCTATTTCCCCTTTCGAACACCATGCCAGATCTCTTATTTCTATGATACTTTGGCATTTCCTGGTAGTTATGGCGATCATCTCTGGTTTTGTAGATCACTTTGAATCAGGAGCATAAGTTGATGCTTGGTTTTGCTCCAGACTACGATCACCTACCTCTTATAGCAAAGGTTGAGGTGTTTGACTATGCACTGCAGAATACAGAAGGCAATGACCTTTCGAGGGTATGGATTGTTCATCGATTGACTTTATAGGTGTCTTTCCTTCATGACTCTATTTGCTTCTGGAAATGTCAGGTACTCTGGCTAAAGAGTCGCACCTCAGAAGTCTGGTTGGACAGGAGGACCAACTATACAAGAAGCCTAGCTGTCATGAGTATGGTAATGCCCGTTTTTCAGAATATGGAGACCTGTTTGCTCTCTTGCAGAGTTATGTTTCATGTCAGCGTTACTCTAATGTCCCTTTTAATTTAAAAGAACTATTATTTTTACCGTGGCACGATAAAAACTTAAAAAATTTGTGATATGTCAACAACAATGTCGAATGTATTTGATTCCATCAAGATTGGCAAGTTACTGTTAATATAAGAAGATCAGTCTCTGCCATAGGTTCTTTTTAAACAGCTTATTAAATTTTCATTGTGCGGAGTTCTCTGGCCTGTTGCATATTGTCAAGCTTTAAATATTACCCCCACCTTTTCCAGGTTGGTTACTTGCTCGGCCTGGGTGATCGGCATCCGAGCAACCTAATGCTGCATCGATTCAGGTACAAGGGATATAACAAATCTTTGATTGTCAATTGTTTGCTTTTCTTAGTTTATTTAGAAAAGATATTGTTGGCAGTGGCAAGATACTGCATATCGACTTTGGGGATTGCTTTGAAGCTTCAATGAACCGAGAAAAATTCCCAGAAAAGGTTGAAAACATATTCAATGGGCATTTTGTTCTTTCTTTCTATTCTTGGTAAAAGTAAATATTCGAGCATTTGTCTTAAAAAGTTACATTCGGCTGGTTTAGGTTCCTTTTCGCCTCACTAGAATGCTTGTTAAAGCAATGGAGGTCAGTGGTATTGAAGGAAATTTCCGCTCCACGTGTGAAAGTGTCATGCAGGTTTTGCGGACTAACAAAGATAGTGTTATGGCAATGATGGAGGTAAAAGCCCACTGTTTTGATTTATTTCATGATTCCTTCGTAAATTTTTTGGTTTCTTTATTTTCTAGTGGTCTTGTGGTTCATAAATTGTGATGTTAATAGCAACTTATAGCGGCTTTGAGACATTCCTTTATGATCTGGTTATAGTTGGCATTATTTCAACTGCATCCAAGTACCTGCGATGTAGATTCATAAATCCATTTATCCTCCAAAATATAAGAATGTATGGTTGGTGTCCAGGCATTTGTGCACGATCCCCTGATAAACTGGCGTCTTTTCAACTTCAATGAAGTCCCTCAAATGTCTACCCTCACAAGTGCACATGCCCAAGCCACTGGCAACGGAGAGGAATCTGTCTCCAACAGAGAGATGCTTCAACCACAGCGGGGTGTTCGGGAGAGGGAGCTCCTTCAGGTATATTTTGTTAATAGCCTTAATTTCTTGCTGTGATGTTAACCAATTTGCTTTATAGGCTGTAAATCAATTGGGTGATGCTAATGAGGTCCTGAATGAAAGAGCGGTAGTTGTCATGGCAAGGATGAGCAACAAACTTACTGGAAGGGATTTCTCTTCCATACCGTCAAGCTCCATCCAACATTCGCTAGAGCATAGTACTTTGATTTCTGGTGACACTCATGAGGCTGACCATGGATTATCTGTCAAATTACAAGTTCAGAAGCTTATTCTTCAAGCAATGTCACACGAGAATTTGTGCCAAAACTATGTTGGGTATGTTTCAAGTTTTAAAATTGATGTTTGTTCCAAAGGAGTCAAATTCCCTATCGATCTGAGTTCTCCAAATGAAGAATCCCATTTTGTGTTTTGATTGTATTTTTATCTGATAATCTTTTCATATTTCAGGTGGTGTCCTTTCTGGTAACAGTGTATCCAGGAAACAAGTCGAATGGTTGATTTGTAAATTGCTCTCTCATGGACAACATTTTAACTTTATAGTGTAGTCAACTACTTTGTAAATAATTAGCTTCTTGGTAGAATCTGTGGTTCAGTTGCTGTTGTATTATGTATATATATGTGTAAATATTGTACAGACCCCTTAAGTAATTTGTATATAATATCTATACTAATACTAAAAGTATCTTTGTGACAAAATATATGAACTGCCTAATATATCCTTGTTGTATATTTAATTTTAAAGGTAATTATGTAAATTATAAATGACCTATTCATATAAAAATTACAATTACCTATTAACTATTAGAATTCTATTTGATTACATACTCTTCTAAAAATTTCATTATTCATATTGATCGAGATGCATGTATTTACAAAAATAACTAACGCCATGTAATTTAAATACACAACATGTACATCTATCAAAATTCATGTATTTCAATTTTAAATTTTAAATTCTTGTTTATTTCTAAACTATTTTATGTCAATAAATAATTTATTAAAAGTAATTAAAAGATTAGAAAAGATTTGAACTACGTGACTATCGTATCTTAGATTGGTATTTTCAATCAATGTTTTTTTTACATAAACAAAAACAGATTCATTTTGCAGAATTCGAAATTTTATTATTAATGATGAAGTTGCTAATTATCCGTCAAGCCAAAGTTCTCGACTGAAATTTTCAAAAGAATAAATTAGGGGTACTAATACGTTATTCAACACAAGTAGCGAACTCAAAATTAATTAAGAGTATGTTTATTATACTTTGAATTTATAATATTTTGCACATGTTACTAAATATTATTTTAAACTTAGGAATTAAAATATAGTTATTTATCATAAACTGCTGATTTTTCGATTTTGATTCTACAATGATATTTATGCAACATAAGTTACTTGTAAT
>JAYJMF010000056.1:4632391-4659372 GCA_036873715.1 Salvia sclarea
TTTACGGCTCGCTCCGGGTTCGCCTTCGGCTCCCCTCGCTCGACTCATGACTTAGAATAGGAGCGGCAAACAATTGGCCTAACGGCCTAACGCAAATGTTTGTCATAAATATAATAGAGACGCCAAACCTCAAAGCAAAACCTAGTTATGTCTGCAAAACGGAGCCGCCAACAATCTCTCGATTTACCCGAGTTTGTCATCGGAAACATACTGTCACGACTTCCCGTGAAGAGACTCTTGAGATTCAGACGCGTTTCGAAATCATGGCTTTCTCTAATCGACAGCAAATGGTTCATCAAAATCCACCTCCAACATGCAACCAGAAACACCGCTTTCCGCCGCAGATTCGACGACAAGGTGTGTTTTAATCTGCCAGAGTCCTTTCATATCTTGGGTTGCTGTAATGGTTTGGCAATCATTCTCATGAAAAAAAAGCTTCTTCTTATGGAATCCCACCACTATGATCTCAATGGACATACCCCAAATAGCGGATGGAGAGATCGACAAGCATGGCACTTGGAAATATGGGTTCGGTTGGGACGAGTCGAGTTGTGCATACAAGGTGCTTGTGATTTGGCCTGACTGTAGGGATTGGCATTGTAGAGTTTACAGTTCAAATACAAATTCATGGAAAGCAGTGAGAAAGATCTCTTATTGTAAGAGTATGTATTTTTGTGGTAAGGGGCAGTTTGTATGTGGAAAGCTTCACTGGTTAAGGAAGAATGTCTACGTTGGTGGATGGGATGTTCCGGCCGTTCTTACCTTCGACTTGAAGACTGAGGAGTTTGGGACAATGAAGCTTCCATGGCCACGTGATTTAGTGGTGTGTTTGGGCGTGCTTGGTGAATATCTCTGCGCGGTTTCTTACAATAGTGAGAGAACACACATTGACGTCTGGATTATGAAGCACGACGAGTGTTGGGTGAAAGTGATGGATCTTCTCGTTTATGAGCCTTATCAACGCCTTAGGCTCGCAGCCCCACCTTGCGTGGGGAGTAGTTTTGAGGTTTTGTTAGTGCGTGGATCGACTTTCTTGGTTTGCAATGCACAAGAGGATGTGGAGCCGTGGCTCGAGAAAATAAGACTTTCCCTAACTGCAAATGACTATGTGGAAAGTTTAGTCTCTCCAATCACCAACAAAGAGAATGTTCGAACAACGGTTTGGTTTGTAGGTGGTTGTGTGTTTTTTCATTTTTCTATCTAGTCATTCTTCAGTTTTGGATTTATTCATCTTGGATTGCGTTGTTAGTTCTATTGGAACCTTTGGTTTGTGATTCGGCACCACGGAGAAATTTGCAGTTTCTTCGAAGCACGTCTTTGCGTTGAAAGTTTAGTCTCTCCATAAATTTGCAGTTAGGGAGATTAGTCCACTCTATGTCTGACTTTTATAAAGTTGAAGATTAGTTCACAAAATTGAGTTGAGCCTCAAAATCCTCTAGTTCTAATTTGTGTTTCCTATGTTTATATTGCAAAAAATATGATAGGGATGTGTATTATATCTAAGGAGGTGATAGCTTATAGGTATAGTTTAATACGTCAGGAGAAACATTAGGTCACCACCTGGTCAATTTTTCTTTCTACAATAAAAGTTATTAAAACTATCAAAATTCGTAGTGGCACACGAAGAATTTGGCACAGAGGATCCCATCCAGATAAATACGTATAAAAAAGTGGAGCCAAGTTGAGTCGAACTTGAGTCATAATCGAGAAGAGTTGGAGGGTAATCAAGAATGTAGTCTCATCTAAACGTCGCTGATATTAAAAGTCGAAAACTCAAAAAAGAAAGAAGCCAAATCTCGTGGGACAGAGGAAGTATTAAATGGGTGTTTGAAGATTCAAGTTGCATTGAGTCGAGTGGGACTCCAAAATGAATGTATTCCAATTCTATTCTAAAATAACCGAAAACCATAAACCATTTAGATAGCTAGCCGAAGCACATGAGGCCGCCTTATTAATAATAAATAATAAATAATAAAAATATATTTAATCCTAGTGTAACTCGTTTAATTTTAAATAAGATTAAATGAATTCTTATTTGTGATTAATATAATTCGAATTGCTTTAAAAAATATATAATTCTAATTAATTAAAAAGAGTAAAATTATAATAAAATCCTAAAAAAAAAAGAACGAATAAACCCTAAATACAATCCAGCTGCAATTTATATATGGGCCGTGAATCACTAAACAAACACACATATATATATATAAACTCCTCTGCAAAATGCAAACTACAATTCGTGTGCGAAATCCGTTACCGCGTAAAACGGCGCCGGCGGAGATGGACACCACCGAAGACTCTCTCCCTCATCTTCCGGAAGAAATCGTGGAACAAATACTGGTGAGAGTGCGGGTGAAATCACTCTTGCGATCCAGGTGCATTTCCAAATCATGGCTTTCTCTAATCGACAGCAAACGATTCATCGAAACCCAAAACACAGATCACGCCCGCCACAGAGCCTTAATATCTACTCTCATCCAACCCAATGAAGCCAAGCAATGTTCTCTGTTTGCATTGTTGGAGGGAACCGATCTGTCTCCGTTAGGCCATCCGGCATCTCCGAATCCACTTGTTGCTTCGTCTTGTTGCAATAGTTTTGTCTGTGTTTACGAGCATAAGCGCTTTCTGCTTCTCAACCCGTTCACAGGAGTCTCCAAGGAATTACCCAAAGATCCGGAAATAGACAATAGAGATAGAAGCGTATCCTTGCTCAAAATGGGGTTGGGTTGGGACGAATCGATTGGTGCATATAAGGTGTTTTCTGTTTGGAAAGTTATAAATAGGGTTTTGCCTTTTACACAGTACAGAGGTAGAGTTTATAGCTGGAAGACAAATCCATGGAAAACGGCCGAGTGCCCTTATTTACCTACAAGTACTCGTGTAGAGGGGAAGTTTGTAGGTGGGAAGCTTCACTGGCTGAGCAAACAGATGAAAACAATCAGTACCTTGGACGTGAAGAGTGAGGTGTTTGGGACAATCGAGCTGCCCAATCAGACCGATGAGGACCGGCGTTACCTGAGGTTGGGAACTCTTGGGGGTCGCCTTTGCCTTACCTATGATTTCTATCGTGACCCGAAGAAGATTACCTTTGATGTATGGGTGATGAAGGAGTCTTGGGAGAAACTGCACACTATCCATCTTCTTCATGAGCCTCGTCATAGTGTAGATGCAGGATCAGCACAAGTAATTGGTGAAGCTGCAAATGGGGAGATTCTGATAGTGGTTTACTGCCCCAGAGATGATGTGATTCGCCAGCGCAGAGAAATTGGCCGTTACTTCAAAGTACATCTCTGCGTTGAAAGTTTAGTCAGTCCATTCGATATTTGACTTTTATTTCACAAAATTGAGTTGAGCCTCAAAATCCCCTGTTTCTAATTTGTTATCCCTTTTTGGTTGAGGCTGTGTATATTGATGTTATGTTTATTACATCTAAGGAGGTAATTATGTTATGGTTTGGTTGTAGATGGTTGTGTGTTTTTCTCTTCTTCTTTCTCTGGTGATTCTCCATTTATATAGATTTAGGTTTATTGATCTACCCAAAAATAAATAAATATGATGGATTCTTTTATAAGAGTTTTATAGATTCTCTAATCTATTAATTAAAATTCTTAGGTTTACTTTTAATTAATGACCGGATCAAAGTTGGGGCTATCTTTTTTTTTTTTAAAAAGGTTAGAAAATGAATTAAAATACCAGAGTACAAAGGTACCCAAATCCTTTACAAAAGGTCTAAGTGAACAAGATTATCTCATTTGTGATTTGACAGAAAAACACTAAACAAAGTATAAAAAGATGCCTGGATCAACTTCCAAGAGCGAAATTTGATTTCTTCCACAATTTTCTCAACCTAGCTTGATTACTTTAAAAATTACATCATTCCTAGCTTTCCAAATACTCCAACACGCACACTGCTAAATTATATTCAGAATTTTCTTGAAATTTATTCCTTTTCGGAAGTAGTCTCGCAACTTGGAGTCATTAACCACAAGAATTAAAATTGAAATCATCAAACACAAAGAGCATGTTTGTTGTTTGACAAGGATTCTGATATGGGAAAGTAATATGATTCCCAAATATTACTTCCTCCGTCCCTAAAAAGTGTGCTGGGTGAGCAGTGGCATGAGTTTTAATAAAATGGAATCTACACACTTTTGAGGGACAAACTGAAAAGGAAAAATCTACACACTTTTTAGGGACAGAGGGAGTATATTTCACTGTTTGATTGGATATTTACAAAATAGAGAAAGTAATCAAAATCCTAGAAACAAGAAAATTAGAACTCCCTCCGTCACACGAAAGTTGGCTCGTATTACATTTCGAGGTGTACCATGAGAGTTGACATGTACCCAAAAGAAAGATCCTTATGTATTCTTTTTCCCCAACTTTCACGAGACAGAGGGAATACAAAATTCCAAGATCCTTATTCTCCACAATTCTTATATATTCTTTTTTCCCAACTTTTGGATTATTATACTATTTCCATATTTAACAAGTTTTATTTTATTAAATACAAATAATAATAACAATTATTATTATTATTATTATTATTATTATTATTATTATGAAAATACTAATATTAGTTTAATTTCAAGAATTATTAATCATACTTTGTATTATTATTATTAGTATTTTCAACTAATAGCTTATTTCAAGAGAAATTAGTTGAAGTTTTAGAAATACATTATAATAAAAAATAATAATAATAATAGTTATTATTGTTATTATTAAGAATCTTAATACTTTTTGGTATTTTTTTCAAAAGTCTGACAAATTTGATTATGTATTCCAAATATGGATAAATAATTTGATAGGATTCATATTTCGAGAAATCAGATTTACAGTAATCATACTCTCCCCGACAACTGTACTTTCCAGCCAAATAAAACAGGCCCAGAAGAAACAAGATTGCATAGTCCAGTCCAAGTTGGATCTGGTCCATAATGATTAACGAGGAAAGGTATAGAACTGGCATAAAATCGTAAAAGACCTTAGCTATTAATTAACTCTGTAAACAACAGATGGAGACGCGCCGCCGCAGCCGCCGCCGATTGAATCCGAGAAACACTGAAACCAAAAAATCCCTCCATCTTCCGGAAGAAATCGTCGAAGAAATATTGGCAAACGTTGTGGTGAAATCACTCCTGAGATTCAAGTGCGTCTCCAAACGATGGTGTTCTTTAATCAGCAGCGAAAGATTCATCGAAATCCATTTAGAAAAATCAAAAAAGAACACGAGCATGGCCCACCACGGAGTCATCTTCACCGGCTGCCGTTCAAGCGTGGTGAAGCAATTCTCTCTGCAGCCATTACTGAACGACCCGTCTCTTGAACCTTCGCCAATCTTCGATCCCGACACTCACAGGCGCAATGCGGGTTACATTGTGGGTCACTGCAATGGGCTTGTGTGCATTATGAAGCAACACTCTTTGTTCTTGTGGAATCCGGCCACTAGAATCTCCAGGAAAATAAGACAAGGAGGATGGGTTCCTGATACAAACTTGGGGTTTGGCTGGGACGAGGAGAGCGGTGCATACAAGGTGGCCGACATTGGCAGTAATAGGAAATGTAATGTATATAGTTCGAAAACAGATTCATGGAAAAGCATAGGCCAGAATGATCATGGCTTCTTGTACGGTCGAGGGGAGCTTTTGGGTGGGAAGCTTCACTGGTTAGGCGGAAGTCAGAAGAATGTCGCCAACTACGTTGTCACGTTGGAAATGAAGAGTGAGGCTTTCGGGAAGATGGAGCTGCCATGTTGTGGCGGAGCGTTGGTCCAGACGCTGGCGGTGTTGAGGGGATTTCTGAGCTTCCTAACTCACAACGCGAAAGGATTAGGTTTGGATTTGTGGGTGATGAAGGATTATGGAGTGAAGGAGTCGTGGGAGAATGTTATGAAAATTCCTTTGGAATTTTCGCCTCCTAAATTCATAATCCCACTTTACATGGGTGTAAATGGGGAGATTTTGCTGTTATGTGAATCAACTTTCTTGGTTTACAATCCCCATCGAGATCAAGATGTGTCTTCGCTGCTCATGGAAATTAAACGTAAACGGCCTTTTCGTTGGTACTACTCAAAACGTTCTGCTTTTGTCTACACCAAAACTCTCATCTCACCGTTTGCTTCTTCCCCAGAATCTTAAGCTAGTTTTTGCATTTCAATTCTTATATTGTTAGACACTTGGATTCTTAGGTATTTGGTACTCGTGGTTTTCATTACCAATTTACAATATTTTGATTTGAATATATGTGGCTCCCTAATTTGATGTTGTTGTATTACAATAATTTAATTTCGATATATGGGGAATTCATTAAGTAGTTTGTATCTCAAGTTAAGAGAGACTATGCCTTTCCATCTTTCCCAAATGCCACATCAAGTCCAAGGTAAGAATGCATGTGCGCAGTTGAGCCATCACTGCCCTATTCTTTTCCAAGAATAAGTTTTCCAACTGTAAATTAACTTCACTACATATTCTATACCTTCGGTATGGGTACATCTCATACCTTAATTTTGGCATGTAGTTTATAATTCAGTATACCAAATTTGGTACGTGATCTGGTGCACTATTCAAAGTCAAAGAGGCAAAAAACCAAAGAATTTTTGGCATAGGACACAAATAGTTTCCACATTACCGATGTGCATTGCAAATTTATAATTGAACTACTAGCATTGCATTACCCAGGTAAAGGACAAATTTATTGAGTTATTGAGTAATGTAGCATGAAATGCTGATATGGGGAAAATGAAAAAATTGGGAATTGTAGCTTCAAATGAAAATTGCAGCCTAGATTAATGTAGCTTGAAATGGAAAATGAAATGACTGATATTTTCATCTACCAATGCGCATTGTAGCATCTACAAATGGGGCATTGCATGGTCTAACTCTAACTCTAACTCTAACTCTAACGATTATGATTCTCATTTCTATTTTGCTATATTAGAATCGGTTATACCTATTCTAGTATCCCAAAACTATAAAACAATTTAATCAATAATTATTTAATGAGAAACAATTTAATCGATAATTGGAGGCCTTATTTAATGAGAAACAATTTAATCAATAATTATTTACTTATGACTCATTTAATTTTAAATAACATTCAATTGATTATTATTGGTGATTAATTAATAAATTCCAATAAGACTCTAATTTATATTTATAAAGCCATAAGTAAAAATTCATAAACCCTAAGAATAGTCGAACTCTAAATTTGAATATGTGCCGTGTATCACTAAATAAACGCATATACAAATTTGGCTGCATTGCAACCTACAATTCGTAAGCATAATCCTTTGGAGATGGCCAGCAAAAAGAAACCTGACGCCACCGGAGAATCTCTCCATTATCTTCCCGAAGGAATCATCGAAGAAATACTGGTGAGACTTGCGGTTGAAATCACTCGTGCGATTCAGGTGCATTTCCAAATCATGGCTTTCTTTGATCGACAGCAAAAAATTCATCAAAAGCCACTTCAAGTACTCCAAAAAAAACCAAGATTCCGCCCACCACAGCCTCTTAATATTTGATAGCGGTAAAGCCAAGCAATGTTCTCTGCTTGCATTACAGGAGTTTGTTTCCATATCGTGCTGTTGCAATGGTGTGGTCTGCTTTTACGTGCGTCGGCTTGGGCGTTTTATGCTGCTGAATCTATCGACATGTGTCTCCAAGGAACTACCCAAAGATCTGGAAATTGATACATTAATTGAGATCTGTGGAGTGATCAAATTAGGGTTTGGTTGGGATGAATCGAGTGGTGCATATAAGGTGTTTGTTGGTTAGATGGGTATAAAATGGGGCCCGCCTGTTACATACCAGTACAGCAGTAGAGTTTATAGTTCGAAGACAAAATCATGGAAAGCGGTCGAGGACCCTCATTTTTGTACAAGTGTAGGAGAGGGGAAGTTTGTATGTGGGAAGCTTCACTGGCTGAGCATGTTGGAAATTTAAATGATACGAAGAATGATAAGTGTGGTGGAATACAAAATAAAATATTAGAGGCATATTTTCATGTGTTGTGTGTGTGGACGTGTAGACTTATGAGAGAGAGGAGTTGGGAGAGCAAAATTTACAAATAGCAATTAACCTCTAATTCTCTCCATTTCTCTCCATTTTCAACAATTAACAAAGATACATATTTATAGATAAATAGGTCGGTTGATTTCATTAATTAACCGACTTACTTTTTGACTTTGGGAGCTAATAATTAATTAATCTAGATCTCTCCACATTTCTCTCTTCTTCACACGTAGCTTTTAGGATTCTTTTTCATTATTTATTTTATTTTCTACATCTAGAATGATCTATGCAAAATATCTTCATACAAATCAAGTTTATATTCCAACAGAGCAGACAGATGAAAATAATCAGTTCCTTCCACTTGGAGAGTGAGGTGCAATCGAGCTGCCCGTTGACCCGAAGGGCGAGCATCGCCTGTCATTGGGAGTTGTTGGGGATTCCCTTTGCCTGGGTGTGGAGTTGTATGGTAACGCGACGAGGGACTTGGATTTATGGGTGATGAAGGAGTCTTGGGAGAAGCTGCCCACTATCCATCTTGCTCCTGCTCTTCTTCAAAATCGAATTAGTCGGTATATTGACATAATTGGCGATGTGGCAAATGGAGAGATTTTGATAGCTTACGAGAAGAATTTGTTGGTTTACTGTCCCAATGGTGTGATTTGCCACCACAGAGAATTTCATGAAGAAGCAAATCTCTACGTTGAAAGTTTAACTTCACTCGATGTTTGATTGTTTTAAGTTGAAGATTGTGAGCCTTAATTTTTTTTTTCCCCTACTTTTGGAGAAATAGAAAAATTGTGTCTGTTAGTGGATTGAGATGCAAAGTTGTGCGAGTTTGAGCATTTATTTGATTTTATATATTTATTCGAGTGTCTAGCAAAATCTAGCTTAACCTCTTTGCACTCACTAAAACTACTCCCAACGTACGTTAATTATACAATAAGCTAATTGATTCATTTACACCCCCTTCTTAGATTATCCTTTACTACCCATCAATCTTCACCCTTAACCATTAGTGTTGTTATGTTAGGAATTAGGGGAACCACATATACTAATGTAGTTTGTTATTCCCTTTACAGAAAAAAGTTAAATTCTAGTTGACGAAGAAGATAAACAACAGGAGCGATCAAATTAATTTACTACCATCTTCTTCGCCATCTATACACAATCCTCATTTCCACAAGCCTGCCAATCTCATCGAACTGCAGTTAAGACCAAAAACTATATTGTCTTCTTGTACTAACACACAAAAGAAACTCATATCAAATTGAAACTTTTAAATGAATGGCCTCATTTCAACAAGTTTCTTCAAAGATTTCGAGCGATGTTGAATCATAATTGTGCGAGTTAGAGCGAGCTAGTATTGGCTTAACTTATTTACCCTCATTAATATTACTCGTAGCCTATAATAATTAAGGTGTGTATTAGATAGGTGTAAAAATTCCGGTTCTCGGGCAATCGTATTTGAATCATAATCATGCCGGTTCGAGCTTTTTATTAACCACAAAAAGGTAAATCGATCCCTGAGAGTAAAATACGCCACGAACATGTCATGAATATGAATGGAAGTGAGAATGTCATCTTAGGTGAGATAATATTCACTTGTTAATTTTAATAGTAGTTGTTATTTGATTTAAGGATTGTTATTTAGCTTTTTGTGTGGGGCCCATAAAGATGTGGAACCCGACCTTGGCTACAAAGGCATGTGCCATAGCCACTGCATGGGCAAAACTCAATAACATTGAGTTGCTGCTATATTATATATTTAAATTAAATTCTATTAATAACTATTTAATTAGTCTAACAATTATCCAAATTTGAATTAATAAACTCTAGTTTAGACTTTAGAGTAAAAAACCCTAATTAAAAATTAAAACCCTCAATATACTCGAACGGAATCTAAATATGGGCCGTGAATCACTAAACAAATTCATATATATATATATATATAGGGGAAGGTTCAAAAAAGAACCTATTTCATTGAGAGAACAAGGAACTCATCTCATCCTTTGATTTATAGAGATCCACGGTTCTTATTAACCTATGCTTGCCGTTTTTTTTTTCTTTTAATTATCATGTCTTTAAGGTCAAATAAGTCATTGCATTTTTATTCTCTTTCCCCTAACTAATTTTTTCCATATTTTAAGGGTTTGTTAGCATGATAACTATAACAATTTTTTTATTTCATTGTAAAAGTAATAAGCTATAATTATTTAATATTTTATTTGAGAAATTACTCACGTAGAGGTAAATTCTCGAGTTCGTGTCAGCATTTGGATTTCTCTTTCTTTTCCTTTTCAGCAAACTATAATTCTTAATTTTTATTTTATTTTTTAATCTTTTATTAGTTCTAACTTTTCTTAATATAATTTTCTTCTATTTTGATCACTTAATTTTGTTTGTGCACTTCACATGAATATATAATTCCTTACTTATCACTAATAAATAATTCCTTACTTGATCAAGGATAATTTGATCGCCTCATATTTTTATTAATTAATGTATTAAAAGTTTATACATTAACTAAAATTAATATTATAAAGAAAATTTCTTAGTGCGTGCAGCTTCATGCTTATTCTTAATTTACTTGTTGATTCATACGTTTTTGGACACTACATACGCACAGGGTAAATTGATATGAATTTTATTTTAAAATATTTTATTATATATTAGTGGATATGTATGAAATAAATAATAATAATAATAATAATAATTAATAGATAATAAATAATTTTATTTTATATATCTTTATTATCACAAAAATAATGAGTCCATAGTTGATATTTAAAAAAACATAAAATTATAACATAATCTTTTTATATGAGTGGTTAGTGTCATGCTTTACTTTTTTTTTATTAGTTCATTTTTTGCTAAAAAATTTACGTACAATTACTAAGTACATATATTACTTTAAGATGCATTACACAATTAAACTGATGCATTGTACATTACTTCTCTGCAAATCATTAGGAATCCGAAGAAACATAAATCCCTGAAATAGTGGTTTAATGAGCTGATGTTCATGTGATTCATTATTTCCATTTGTGAATTCATGAAATCATGTCACCAGATTCAAGAAATCATATATAGTTGGCTATTCCCTTTTTTTCTTAATCACTATCTTCTTGTACGTTGCCTTCTTCGCTCGACTTTGCAGATAGTAGTTTCTCTCCTTCAACAATCAATATGCGTGGCTTCTTTGTTACAATTGGCCTCGAGACGTCAAACTCCTAAAACACTACATGATAAATTTTATGTATCTGTACATCATGCAATCTATGATAAAAATATTTTCATTCGTGGAATTGCTAATTAATAAGTAAATATACAAGTTTGCCTTGCACTTCAAGTGTGAAGATACACTTTCCACTGTATATTTAGATGCATCAGATATCACAAATATTTATATCTAATTTATATTGATGCATAAATTAATAGATGAGTTGCAGTATAAAACTATGAAGAAAGTTGTATAGGTAACATATATAATACAATTCATCAATGTGCTTGCATATTCACAGAACATATAGGTGAACCCATGAGAACATGCTCGTTCCTTCTTCGTTACCGCGGGCTTTGGCACGTCAAAATCAGAGTCAGATACTTCCAAATTTTCTTTGTGTGCAACATCAACGGACCTGCTAGTCGATGTATTGGCAGTGTACTTTTGCTTCAGAGCTGGTGTATCAGTCCTAGTCACAATGAAAAAATACGATCAATTTTACGTATTCCAAATAATCTATTACTAACATCAAACTGAGTAAAACTACTATCTTCTCTCTCAAGTGAAAGCCAAATATTCTCATGTATCCTCTTGGCCTTCTCTGTTAAAACACTCGATTCATAAATTCAGTACATGCATTCAAAATAATAATACATAGATTCACACCAATAATCATAATTAAACTAAGGATTCATGATATAATCAATTATATTCAAAAATAAAGTAGGTGATGCATAAGCATAACATACCCATCACATAGAATCAACTAAACATTACACAGCTCCTATAAATAATCATTATTTTAGTTGCTCAAAAAATAAACTCATATCCCCTAATAAACTCACACTTCTACATTCTATATTAAAAATTATATATACATAAATTCACAATGTATTACAGACCACGTTTATGTACCCTTTCATGATGTGGTAGATGGATGTGGTTTAGATTCCAATGCTTCAGCTTTGCTTTACCTACACAAAGCTATACATTGTTATTTATATATTTTAATAAATCTAGATATACTTGGATGATGGATTCAGTAGTCTACTAGATACTCAATCGAATGAATGCACAACAAGATCATATATAACCAACTAAATTTCTCGATCCATAATAATACATAAATAAATCAGGATTCACAATATTATTACACATATTCATAATATATGCTAGATGATGCATAAATTAACATTAACACATAATACCAGATCCAAACAGTTAAGTATAAGATATTCCGGAGGATGGGTTCATGTGAATTTAGCTATGCACAATTATTATTGTAAACATTTAATCACGCCTCAAATCATAGTATCGGATCAGAAGAATATCAAAATACCTAATTGTTAAGATTAATAATATAGTAAATTATGATCATAAATTCATGATATCATAACCTAACAATAAAGATTCAAAATAAACATCTCACATAACCTCATAAACAACCAGTTAAGTATCAACAGATAATAGCCCATTAATGATTGAAAACATATTACGTTGGGCGTTCTTATACCTTGCCGCGATGTGGTAGCTGTCGGTTGATGCACAATTTCAGAGACTAAATTCACGAATTCAGAAACTCAACATAAGGATCAAATAAATAAACCAAATTTTCAAATTTAAACACTCAACGTATGAATTACAACATAGGAATTAAATCAAGTTTCCTAATTCAAGCACTCAATATAGGAATTACAACATAGAAACAAAATAATCCCCAAATAATATAAACACATCATATATAATCAAATATACTATCGTGATGGCATGAAATTCCTACTCGAAATTCATTACAATTCACAAGACCTATGTAAGGATGCATAAATATAGAGATGGATTCATGAACACAACAACTACGATTCATAAGAAATAAAACAAGTTTATACATTCTTGTATTGTTCGTTTATGCTTCCCATCAAAGTCATACCATGATTTAAAAAGCATGTATGGGGTTATGTTCTACATGGTGTATAAAACAACCTCAAAAACATAAATCAGACGTCAATAATCTACCATTTTTAAAGCTCCAAAAATGATGAACTTTATAAAGAATATGAATCCCATAAGAACTCATAAACTCATAAACCAAAGAAACCTCAAAAATTGGCGGGCTGGATGGTTGTTATGAATCTCATAAATATGTAAGTTTGACTCCTTTATTTTTAGAAAAAGGAAACATCGTATTCCTTGCCGATGTCGAGGTGGTCCGCGCCGTTTTGCCATAGTTAATCTTCAATTTCGTGACTTGTTTCAACTCAAGATAGTCGACATTATCACCTCAAAGTGGTTGTCTGGATTCTCTCAATGTCGTCGGAAAAAATGATTTTGACTTTTTTCGGTCGTGTCAACACCAAAATTCTAGTTTAGCACATTTGACTGGGGGATTTATTTGTTTTGATGAATCTGGATTGGATGAGCAGTGTGAAGACGATTTTGGGAAGAAATGTGAAGAGAGAGAGAGAGAGAGAGAGAGAGAGAGAGAGAGAGAGAGAGAGAAAGAAGTGGTGTATTTTTAATTACCGTGATTCCACATCTTTCCACATCTGTAAATAATGAAAATTCCAATCTTACCCCCATGTCGAAAATATCAGCTAACTTTTGATTTTATCACTTAAAATTCCAACTTAATCTAGGCCACCTGTTTATTGAATATCAATGGTCATCATAAGTTCTATGTTCTAACTATAATATTGGTTCCCCCATTAACCCAACCCTATATATATATATATATATATATATCACTTGTAATTTTCAAAAAACATATTAACTCGCATTTAGTTACTGTAACATTTCATTCATTTTATGTGTAAATTAGATGAATGGTCGATGGATAATATATGTACTTAAACTCCATTTGAACTGGAATTTTTTTTTGCAAGAACCTCAAAAAAATCGTTTCCACTCCTAATAATTTGGGAATACCCAGTTTTACCTACTCCAAGAAGGTTAAACAAGGAAATAACATTATCTAGAGTTCTTGTATCCACATTTGATGCTTTAAATGAATACAATTAGCACAATTTAAGCAAGTATGAACTTCAGAATATGAGATATACCTTGTGAAACCATTGATATTTGAATGTTCAAGGTCGTCTAAATGTGACAACATTTATCTTAGATTAATTGTGATTTATATGCTTGACAAATATTTGCGGTAGGCCGGCCTAACGTTAGGCCAATTGTTTGCCGCTCCTATTATAAGCCATGAGTCGAGCGAGGGGGAGCCGAAGGCGAACCCGAAGCGAGCCGTAAAAGCATAATTGTTGCCGGTCTCATTATCTATATATTAATTATCGAAGCCGAAGGCGGAGCCGTTTGTTGTTTGCCGCCCCCCTATTATTGTTGCCACTCTCATTATTTATACATTAATTGGGTCGGCCTAACGTTAGGCCGACCTAACGTAAATGTGTCTCTAACATATATTGCAAACCAAAAAAATATACTCCTATTGATTAATTATATAAACATATACAATGTCTAAATTGGCTCACACGAAGTATGAGTGATATCTAAATTTCTACATTTTGAAAATATAGGTTGATACCAAAGAGTTTGTATTCTATTAATTATATATTAAAGCATCACAATTCTTGGCACAAAAGCATTAACGGATATGTTTTTAAAACATTTCATTTCATGTTTGTTCATCGAATAATTACTAATGAAAGCATTTTACTATTAACCTAGGAAGCAAACTATTAAATAACTTGAGCATGAGATTGCGCTTATTGAGATTTACACAGATTCTTTTCTTGCGGTTCGAGTTATGGCAAACCCGGAAGAAGAAAATCAACTTTTACAATGGACATCTATGAGATCTTGTCGAAAGCTAGAGATATGCTTTTGGTGGGGGTTTTCCACATGTATCGATTGTCGAATAGAGCACTCATATGTTAGCTCAGTCTGCGATTAGTCGTGTTGTTGGTCTGTTAGTTTTCCTTCGTTTTTTAGGATATTGCCCTCGATGACATTTTTTGAGTAATGAAGTTTATTTCCTCTAAAAAAAAACATATATTTGTAGTTGTCCCCAATTTTCCTATAAGATAGCTAAAGTTTTATATTTGCCATGCTTTTGTAGTATAACCATTTCCAAGAATGTGGAAATTGAGTCAAAATATTGAAGAAAAAAAAATGTTGTTTATATATGTTAGACAATAAACCATTTATTTAGGAAAAACTCGGTTACTCAAGTAGAATCCCTATTTTAAGACGGGCAGTTTTTTGGTAAGAAATGTATTTACATCTATAACCTTTTATCAATTCTACATTAATTTCTTCTTAAACGGAGATATAAAACTGGAACTTTATAGATGCAATTAATTAGGTCTGTGAATTTGAGAAAATTATTGGTTAGAATTGGTTCCTAATTAATATTATAGGGATGGATCCCAATGGATCCCCACCCAATTTTTGTATTTCAAATAGATCATGTTATTGTTGGTGTGCTGCAACTTATGTTGTTTTTATGTCGGGGTGCCATTTGTTGTTGTATGTTTTTACCCCAATTTAGTTGGTTTTATTTATTTAATTAGTTACCGTCTATCTTAATTCAATCGAAATTTATCTTTATCATATTCAACTATATTCGTGGATCAAATAGCTTTGTCTAAAATCATAATACGTATGTATGTGATTACTAAATTGAATGACATTTCTAGAATTATACATGATACAAGCGTTTTAGCTACATAACATTTATTTAGTATGAGCATTCATCTCTTTTATGTTTATTATACTTCAACATTATGATAATGCACAATAAAACATTGCATCTATTTATACAAATGCGTATAACTATATTATCAGTTGATCATTCGATGACTGATTTTATATACGATACTGATTAGTTGTTTGGACTTTTTTTCTAGATTTCTTTTTATCTATCCACTCGTACACTTTTTTCTATATTTGTATTATATTTTCATTTTAATTTAGCTTATTTTTATTTCTTCAACAACTAAATTGCGTTGTTTCAATAATTTTCATTATTATATAATTTTGTAAGTATTTAAATACAAATTGCTAGTAACAACTATTCTTTGTAAAGAAAAATCATTGCTAACAACAATCTTTCAAGAAGAGAACTGCAAATCCAACTGGAAAATGTGAATTGTGTTGTCGAGTACAAAAAAATGCAATAAACTAAAATGAAATTATAAAATAATCAATGAAATTAAATGAAGGCTTGATTTTAGTCAAAGTTTTTTTCATTTGAAAACGAAAAGAAAGAAGTAAATACACCCTTTTAAGAAATCAGCTTCACGTAACGTACACTTACAGAAGAGTGTTGTGCTTCACATTAATAATACTAAGTTTAGTAGACATCTAACTTTTTTGTATCTCATAATCTGTCTCTTAAAGAAAGAATTTGTTTCTGGTAATAAACATTATAAAATTGCTGAAAAAAGCCATGATTAGGTGCATCGATGGAGAATTGGAGAGAGTGCACACATCTTTTTACCAAGTCAAAGATCACATTCTCTTTCTCAACCAAAGTAATTATTTCAGCCATAAGAAAAAGCATCACTAACAAAGTGCCCTTCTAAGAAGATATTCCCAACTACATCAGTCTCATTTTCTCATTTAATAATAATAATAATAATAATAATAATAATAATAATAATTGGTACAATTTGATGGTGCTCAAGTCTAAATTTAAAATTAGTTATAGCCTATGGACCTGTGGTGCTGCATATTTCTAATTAACAATACATAATGTAAGATCAAGAAAAGAGATAGAGTTGGTGGTAAGAGATTAATGCCCGAGATCTTTGGTCTCAGGTTCGAGTCCTCCATGATGCGGTCTTTAAAATTTATATATTTATTTATTAAAAAAAAGAGATAGAGATGGTGTCTGCTCATACAACAATATATTTATATCTTAATTATTAGCATAGTAGTATTTAATTTAATAGTAAGAAGTATTAGCTTATAAAACTGATGGGACCTATATTTTATAAAGAAATTCTAGGGAAAAAAACAATTATTATCTTATTAAAATTGATGATTCTTTTAACTGATTCCAGTTTGGACAGAAAATTAAAGAGTTTATTCATTAATAGAACATTAATTTATAAATATTTAACTGTATTACACAACCTTGCATACTACTACTGTTTCGAACACGTTGGAACTTAAGATTTCGAACACATTAACATCAAATAAATTCAGTATCCTTATTAAAAATTCTAATCATTCATCAACAAATTCTAACTAAAATGAATGATTCCTAATTATAATGAATTAATATTAAATATCATTTAATCCGCACCATACAAGTTTTTGCGTAGTAAATAATTGTATCTTTTCTCAGATGAAAAATAGACGATAGAAACTGGAAGATTCGAACATAGTATATTACTACCTGAGTTAAAAAAACAAAAATTTGTCACTAACAGAAACATTCACTACTTTAAACATTCACTAACAGAAACCTTTGTTTCCCTTACATTAATTCAATCCTATAATACACAGAATTCCCCAAAAAACATAGACAAACTACAATAAAAATAAACAAGAAACTAAGAGGTACATTTAGAAAAAAAAAAAAGAAACAACCATCTCACACCAACATGAATAATGTCACACTCAAACCTAGCTATAACTAACAAACTCAAAGAGGGTGAGACCTCGAAAACGTTAGTGGGAACTTATTAGGTTTGTCCCGACCATGGTTCACATCATAAACCCTCGATATAAAAAATAAAAAACAAAGATAAAAAATCTCAACAGAATTCTGGCCTCGATTTCTTACGAACCGTTATGCACCCCCTTTGATGATCCCTATAAACCCTAATCTCGGAGCAATCCCTCAAATCCTCGAGACTAATATACTGCTGCTTAAGCATCCTCGAAAAATCACACCCTACATCATGTATCCAAATATATGGATGGCATGTCTCATCATAGTAGTAAAGCAAATTCTTGACTCCACCACCACCACCCTTAGCCTTTGAAGGCATGTAGGTCTTGTAGATGTTCTTGCTCTTCAACCTCTTAGAGGACCCGGCCTTCAACGTGTGAACCTTCTTCAATATAGACCCGACTCTCACTTGAAGCTCGATGGGCTTCTCCGTGCAGTTCCATATCCTCGTCCCCGGCCCCGAGACCTGCGTGTGATCCCGACATCCATTGAAGCAAGAAACCAAGCTCAAGTTGGTCATCTTTGGATCAACTTTTCTAACAAGAGGTCCTAGTTAAATAGGTCAAGAAATGAAGAAGAGTGTGTTGATGGTGGGGACAGCCAACTTCCATTTGCTAGAGATGATCAAGCAAGAAATTTGGTATGTGGGATTATCAAGATTGAATTTTTTCTCATGCTTTGCTCTTGTTTATTGGGAAGGAAATGAGTGTAGGGGTCACCATGCACTCAATACCATCATTGCCCTCTTGCCTTTATGTTTACTTTTCTTTCTAAGTTGGTTTCCTCACAATCACATGAGAAATCCATTCATTTCCATTTACAAAGTCATGTTTTTACTTACCGTACACATCAGATGAAATGAAATACGATATCATAACACAATTCGATCAGACTACCCGTTCTCGTTAGTGTTTAGACGCGCTTGTTGATGGTGGTCCAACCCCACCATCCATTTGGTGGGAAGAACAGTAGAGTTGTGGATTTATGTTTCTCTCGATAATAAAGAAATGGGCGGCAACTTTTTGAGTAAAGCACAAAATTTCATTGGATTCAAAGGCAAAAAAGTGTGGAAAAAGAAGATCATACACAAATTTTCTAAGTGTTGCAAGATACTCTTCCACATTCATATCCTATATGCAAAAATTGGAAGCAATTTCATCTATCATCCTGCCAAAATCAAGGACTCGAACACAAGATCATTCGATCGATCAACAGTGTTAAGCAAGTCGACGTTCGCATCAAGCAAAGAACAACCACTACTAGTGAATGTACAACAAAGAACAAAACCAATACCATAATGTCAGTTTCTGAGATGAAAAAGAAGTATAGTAAGTGAAATTTTTTAAGTTTATTTAACTTGTCTATAACAATCTTAAAAGCACACATGGAATATCCATGAGGTTTGGTGCAGCTACGACTAAATATTCCGGCTGTACAGATTGAATATGAAGCATCTCTCGTAGACTGGAGTAATTACAAACGAAAACTAGGAGTAGAGAGAATTTACACGCAATGAGCTAGTGTTCGTGGTTGTCTTGATCGGTATCAATCTTGATTATAAGTGGCTCGTGGAGGTTTACCGAAGGACTGGAGATGACAGGCAACGATTGCGACATGGCATCTCCGTCTAGACTCTCCCCGGTTTCAGCCAGTGCCTTGTCCAAAGCAGCCTTCGCGACTCTTGTGACACATATCAACAACACCACTGCAAGCAAAGCAAATATCGAGCATGTGACGTGAATATGGTATTAGTGAAAGATTACTTCTAATGGAGTCATTTTGTTTTATAAGATAAACCCTCCACCGTGACTACGTACTAATAAAGTTTCACTAAAATCATCCAAATTGATAATCATGTATCTTTTGCAACTACATAATTCAAAAGTGCTCCAATAATTCAAAGGCCTCCATCTACACCATCATGCTTCAAATAATTTATGTGATCGCCAATATATCAAAAAGTAAGCATTTCAAATTGAAAATAATAAAATGATTGAAACTTACCAGACATCACAAGACCCAGGAAGATAAATGCCTGCATCAAAGTAGAAGATAAGAGTCAGAACAACAAATTTGAGCAACGAGCACAAGTCACTGGAAAACCACGGCATTCCAAATCTCTTTAGCCTTACATATTTCTATACATCAGCAAACACGACTTTAGTGTAAATTAAATTAGACTTACAAAGATAAGGATCACCATAGTTTATGAAAGAGTTTTGTAACTCAATAGTTTCAAGATATTAGAATTAAATAAGTAGAAATATATAATCGTGCCACAGTAATTAATAGCCACTTCTCCATTAACAATTCTCAATTCAGAAAAATAAGTTGAACCAAAAGAATGGCCTCACAAATAGTTTTAAACAGAACTTAAGCATTACCCATCGGGTTTTGGAGAATTCGTGCCATCCATGTGTGACATCCGAAAGATCCTTTAATGTCGTTCCCACATAGACCAATGCAAAAGTGATCGGCTGCAAGGGGAAATTGGAAACAAGTGAAAACTAAGAAACATAAATTAAAAGTATTTTGAGGTCTTTAAATGCTCAATCACTAGTGTATATTTAACATACCATCATGCCCAACCATGAAGCTAGCATGTAATGAGCAATAGGTACTGGAGTCACGGATAAGAGGTAGTTCATCATGTTGAAAGGAAGTAGAGGAACGAGCCGAAGCAACAACACAATCTGTTATATGGAAGAAGTGCACGTTGGTATCAGCACAATACAAATCTGTATTTATCAGATATTAACTAGAGCAAAATAATCAAACCTTAAATCCTGATCTCTCAATTGCAATTGCGACTGCTCGGAACTTGGGATAGTCTTTTAACTTGGAAATAACAAAGGACCTCCCTATCTGTTAGTTGTAGAAAAGCACAAACAGGAAAACAGCAATTAGCATCCCTCCACTTTGTAAAGGTAAAACACCACAACTATTAAGGTAAAGTTGTATTACATACCTTAACCTTAAACTAATTAAACTGAAGAAAACACAATCCTATTAGAATAAAGAAACTTACTGTTCGGCCAAGAAGAAATGCAGCCCCCGCTCCTAACGTTGCACCAATAGAATCAGCCAAAAAACCAATAGGCAAGCCAAATAGATATCCACCACCCAGCTGAAGAACGTAACAAATTGCCAATTAATTTTCAGCTCATGATAGAGTCAGCCTATTCCAGCATATTATTTAAAAAAATAAAACAAATCTCTTTAAAAAATTAGATAACACATTCCAAAAATAAATTAAAACCAAGAGAGAGAGAGAGAGAGAGAGAGAGAGAGAGAGAGAGAGAGAGAGATAAATTATGAAACTTTGCCACTAGGGAAGTGAGGTGACATAGGTTAGATGACCATCTCGGATCCCTTCTTTATCTACAAATGTGCTTAGGTTGGATATGACAACAGAGTTACTGGTATTTGCGAATAAGAATTATATGAAAACAGAAGAAAAAACCAACTAACAGAGACGCTAATCCTCACCGTCAGTATAGAAGCTGGAACAGCCAACACTGTTAAAGGAATGTATGCTACAGCCCTGTAAATTCACAGCCAACGAGTGACCCAAATCAACATTCAGATTGCAACTTCTCAAGCATTTGTAAAGAAATAAACCAATCAATGCAGGATAACTACTTTATCTCACTTTTTCAACAATATTTTTCATACCAAAAGTTGACAGAGCTATATCATGGAAGATACTTAATGTTTTAATAATGCCACTCCTAAACATGACTAAGCCATATTACTTGCAAATGAGGCTTAGTTAGCAAATGAAGAAGTTAGGCAGTAAAAATGAGGATGAGCAAAAATGATACTTTTACTAACTCAGTAAGCCGTCTTCTTCGGTTGACATGTAAACTCGGTGAGGTGATCAAGCTTGAAGTTTATGTGTCTACTCTTAGCTTAGTGAAATATGTCCTTTAACTACTGATCCTTGTGCTGTATATGTATGTTTATAAATTACATGTATACTACACAAGGATGTAAAAACATGATCTGAATATAATGAGTGGCTAATACTTCACATCGCTATTAACCTGCTCCCATTATGGTTGTATATAGTAAGTCAGCAGACATCTCAAAACAAAAAGGGCCACAATATGCCTACCTATTCAAGCACGAGATAAAAAATGTAATCAACACAAGGAAATGTAAACAGCACTCACAGCACTAGGGGACCCCAGGGGCCAAGATCTTGCTCTATCCATACCAAGAAATCCTTCAGTATCTGCAAAAAAACATCGAGTAAAACCAGTGTCGATCAATAACATACTAATCGACAAATTCTCATACTTCCAACACACATTCGAACAAGAGGTTGCTGCTACATTTGGAAGAACACAGCATCACTTGGACAATCGAGATTAGACAGCTCTTACAAAGAGCCTTTTAACTAGCTGGCATTGACATAGTTGGCTCAGTTCATGAAAATGACCGATACTAATCTACTAGCATTTCTTGACAACACAAAATTAGTACCAAACTGTTCCCCAACAGAAAAACCACATGAATCCACGAAAAAAACATCCAATCAAATCAATACGACATCAACTGACAACAAAATCAATCCAAGAATTCCCACATTTCGAAAATCAATAGCAGCTCAAACCAAATCCCTAAATAAGCGGAACCAAGGCAACTAAAATATACTCAAATCATTAACAATTAATAAATAAATAAATAAATAAATAAGAAGTCAACCTTCTCGATAGGCAGAGTGAAGCAAGCAACTAAAATAGCCCCAATAAGCAGCAGAAGAAGCGAAATCTTCAACAGCGAAGCCCAACTGAATTTGAACGCCATAACTACCGATTGCGGCGAGAAAAATAAGATCTTTCTGCGCCAAGGGCGGCACTCTTCGTCGTCTGGGTCCTCCGCTAGAGCTTGCTTCAATGCCAAGCGTGGCCGCAAATTTATTCCCCCTAAATTTGCCAGATTGATCGAATTGGGCGGGGATTGAATCGAATTGAGAAGAAATCAGACGATTCTCAATTACTTAACGAGTAAAAACTTCTCAGAAACGATCATTTCTATGAAAGGTTTTACACATAATGATCCCTTTTTGCTTCTGATCTTCAACTATTGGCTCTTGCAGTTGGGAAATTTATGGATTTGTCGTCAAAGAAATTTCGTTTTTTTCCTGTTTTTGACTGTGATGCAGTAGTTGTGTTGTTTAGCTACTAAGATACGAAAAAGAATACACTGCACCGACTTACTGCTGTTTCCTCAAAAAATAGTAAAATTTTAATATACTCAGAAATAATTATTTTTTAAAAACACATTCACTAATTAAAAGCAATATAAATTGTGATGATAATTGCCATGCGGATAAAGTTAATAAATATATTGAAAGTTTTGCTCCCTCTTATGATTATCCCCAAAAATAAATGTTACTATATCAGGAAACAGAACTGATTTTGAGTGTTCTATTTAATAATCTTATCGAGTAATTGTGTCACATTTTCTATTTTATAATTTTCTTCAGTATAAATTTTAATTGTTTGAATTTTTTTATGTATAAGTAAAGGTTAAAAAAATACATTTATCAAAATATTAACTTATTAAGATTACTTGCTTGGGGATTGAGGAAATAAGGTGGGAAAAAGGTTGGACCAATATAATGGGCTAATGGCCCAAGAAATGAATTTTGGGCTGAATATAAAACAATTGGATGGGCCCTTTATAAAAATTGTGTGAAAAAGCTTTGAATTAGGAAATATTCTGTTATTTCTGACAGTTAACATAAATTTAATAATAGAAAGATATGTTTCCATAAGTCAAAAACCATATTTTAAGAAGCAAATCATGTTTCTATTTTTTGTGCTCTCTCTCTCTCTCGTCTCTCTCCTTCTTAACCTTACTTCAAAGCTGGATAACAGAGCCTTCAAAAACAATCAAAATGCCACAAATTGCTCAAACACAGATGGCAAAACAGTTGGATAAATAATCAAGAATGTTCATAAAATTTATAGAGCACAATTCCAAAACACTAACTACAAACAATGCTTCAACTCTAGGATATACACTACAACTAATGAATCAAAAACCAATCATACAACAACAATGATACAAACATCTACACAAACATCAGCCCTCAGCCTTCTGCAATCGCATTCGCCTCCGATATAACATCAACAAGCTCGATACAGCCCTAATTCGTCGTATCAAATCGAGCTAGTGCAAAATTCACCTCACACATAGTGCATTGATCAAGACATGGCCAAGCATGAGGTCAACAAAGTATTGGTGCCCAATCTGGCCATCCCTCCACTTCCTCTTGAGCGGGGCCCGCCCGTAGTGCACCCCGTCGTTGCACCGGTTGTCGTAGTGCCACGGGTAGGTCATGTCAAAACCATCCACAACCCTATCGAGGGCGCCATGTCGCCTCAACATATCCAACACCACACCATTGAAAGCCTCCATCTTGTGAGGGTTAAATGCCATTCTCCGAGCATAGCCCCCCGTTGCCACGGTGGTCCTATATATGATCTCAGGCGGCGCCACCCCTCTCCCCCTCACCCCTTCCCTCACTCCTGCCCAAAACTTGGCGGCAAACTCGGCCCCTCGGGCAAATTGTCTTATATTAGGCCAGTGCACGCCATCGTGTAGGCCGGAGTTCATGATTATAGTGTCGGGGACAACACTCCTCGAGAAATACCCCTTCAACAAATCCCTATACTCTTCACTCATCAACGAATCCAACCCCTCGTAGTTTAGGCTATGGTTCGAATGCCCGTTGAAGATGCTCGTGAGCCTCACCACTTGGGAGGGATCCCTTGGATTGGTGATGTTCTCATCAAATATACGAGCAACGGAAGCAACCTCAACACCCAACACGAAGTTAAGCACGTTTCTAATCGTATCACAATGGTTTGAATCTCCCCACCAGAAGATCCAACGGCCGCTCAAACAACTCCAAGCATCTCCACCACTAAACATCTTAAACGAACAATGAGCTGAATACACCCACCCGTTACTCTCCAACAGCCCCAATGAGCCACCACACCATGGCCTCTGGCATGGAAAGCTCGATTCTTGGCATCTATACCTCCCATCATCGCTAATCAAGCAACTATCGTTCCTACCATGGCGTGTCCACCGCCCAGACCAGACATCCCTAACATAATCAGACTTCCTACATTGCCTTAACTCGGGCAGCCGAGCTGCAGAGCTCAAGAACTTGAGGGGAACCACGCGAACGACCCTATCAAACGCGAATCTCTCGGGTGAATGCTTCAGCCCTTCATAGCTCCTAAACAAGAGGGTGATGGTGAAATTGTAGTCCCCTGCAAAATCAGGATGAACTTGCAAGGAAAAAGAGTAGCTACCATTTCCTAAGTCCTTGATTGGAGGCCTAGACTTCCATCTCTCACCCGAAAGATCGGTCTCGAAATAGTCACCCCCCAAGCAATGTGGCTGCCCTAGCTCATCCAATGTGTGGAAAACAAATTCATGAACTTCACCACTCAAAAGCTTAACATCTCCATTATCTAAATTGGGAATCTTGATTCCCACAGTTCTTGAATCCCTACAAGGCTCACCACCTGGGGTTAACCACTTTGCTAGAAGGTTAGATTTGTAATTTGCCTCAAACTCAGCAGAAATCCAAGGTAAAATGGTCTGATTAATGGAGGGAGCTTCAAGATTTTTGTGGGGCTTTGATGAAGTTTGTGAAATGTTGGTAAAGAATTGAGAGACGAATTTGGAGGTATTGAGCTCTGTTAGGGTGAGATTGTTGTAGAAAGTGTTGACGGTGAGGCCATCAATGCTCCAAACAATCAGAATAACTAGAAAAGATGATATTGCAGGAATCTTGAACCACCATTGAACCATGAAGTTTGAGAACAGTAGTGATGCAGCCTTTTCCGACATCTTTCAAGAAAATGGGAATAATGAAAGATAAATTAAACAAAATGTGAACTTTTTTCATCAAGAATATCCGACAAATACATAGAAATTAAAGAACATTACTTGCAGCATAAAAATTACCTGGCTGCTTCAAATTTGTGGGGTTGTCAATGCAGCAGCAATCTCTCTCTGGCTTCTGCAGAAATATATGGAAAAATGCAGAGACAATTGGTGTATGTTTGAGGAGGAAGTCAGGAGAATAATGGGACATTAAGACAGGAAGAGAGTCATAAATTTAATGGAAATAATAAGAATATAAGTAAACGCGGAAAGAACAATGCAAAGTGAGAGAATCTTGAGAGAGATTTTAGGACAATGATTAGAAACATGGTAAAATTGATGGGGATGGTTTTGTCATTTTGTTTTCTCATGTACATCACAGAATTTAGACTAATATTCCATCTTTGTTCAAACTTTTTAGACTTTTTCTAGGTAACTTCTTAGATTTTTTTTAAGAACGTATTGTCCCTTCTCTCAAAAAAAAAAAAAAGAAAAGAAGGTATTGTCCCTAATTAAATTTGTCACATATTTAACATTGCTTTGAAAACCCGACATCGAATTGCTAAGTTTGCTGCTTCTTAGAAGAAACATTTTTTAAGAACGTCTTGTCCCTAATTAAACTAGTGTTGTGCCCGTGCGATACACGGGTGATATATTTCATTTTACTTAATTTATATATTTAAATTTAGTGAAAATTAAATATATAAGGGTGTGAAGATTTTTATGTTGTACATCAATAAAATCACATTGAAGCCGAAGGGGCCGGGCCATGGCCTTGGGAATTTTATAGAGTGTCAGGTTTTCATAATTTAACATTTATATTTTATTTTATATTATTTTTAGTTATTTTTATTTATTTGTTAGGTATTGTGTTATATGTTTATTATAAAAAGTAATCTTATTAGTTTGAGATTTTGTTTTTCGTTATGTTCCATGTTCAGTTCGAAGGTAATTTCATCACTTCGTCTTTTTATTTGTACTTTTCAATATTTTCTTTTCTTTGATATTATGCATTCCTGACAAATTACTTGACACTATTTTTATTAATACATAATTATCTTATTATAATAAAAAAATATATAGATAAAGATAGAGGAAATAAATGGATATAGCCCTTTTGAAAATAAACATATTGCTTTTAGCCACAATTTGAAATCACATTCATATTTAGCCACTTTGAATA
>JAYJMF010000056.1:4659472-4685339 GCA_036873715.1 Salvia sclarea
AAGACCATTAATTGCAGAGAATGGAATTGTCTTGTTCGATGGAAAGATTGGAATTTACCCATTTTCAGAGGAAGTACCAGCACAAAGGAGCAGCAAGAACAGACAAAAAGGCACACTTGAGACTAAAGCCATAGATTCAATCACAAAGCTAGTGATTAAGGATTGTATAATTAACAAGGTAATTAATCCTCGTTTATTATTCTAGTGCAACATTTATGTGTAGCCTCAGATTGAGGATGCCTCATCATCACAGGCTGTTGACCCTAGGCAGCAAGTGTGTATCTGTTCTTATGTACCAGCATTTAATGCAAGAGTCAAGTGTGTATCTGTTCTTATGTACCAGCACTTAATGCAAGAGTCAAGTGTGTATCTATTCTTATGTACCAGCATTTAATGCAAAAAATCACCATTGTTATGTGCAACTTACCAAACATTTAATGCAAAAATTACCATTTAATGCCTCAACAGGTAGTGCCAGGCATAATGTCAAAATGGCCACCAAGAGCTAGCAAAGATATCAACATACAACAAGACAATGCAAGGCCGCACATTTCAGACAATGATAAAGAGTTTAGGGCTGCTGCAAGTCAATCAGGCTTCAATATCAGGCTAGTGCAACAACCACCCAACTCCCTGGACTGCAATGTTAATGATTTAGGATGGTTTAGGGCCATCCAATCATTACAAGTAGAGACTTCAACCAAAACAGTAGAAGAACTCATAGATGCAGTGATTCAGTCATTTCATATGCTCGATGCTACCACTTTGAACAATGTATTTCTGAGCCTACAAGGATGCATGGTGGAGATAATGAAAATCAAAGGCCAAAACTGCTACAAAATCCCACATATGAGCAAGGGGGCTTTGATAAGTTCATACTTACTACCCCTCAATTTGGAAGTGCCTATGGAATTGGTCATTCAATGCCTCAACCATCTCAAAGAAGTGGGTTGTAATGAAGGAATGTAGGAGATCATGAACATAATTGGCCTATGAATGCATGTGTTTAAGGGGTAAAAATTGTATCAATCTATTATGTAAGTAGAATTGGTTCCAGGTTGGCAATTGCTCTTGGACTTGGCAGCCATACTCACAAATTTATAAACTGACATATCAAATAACTAAAAATAAATCTACAAAATGAGTTGGGCATTATATCAAATAGTTTATACAATATATATTGATTAAAATTAAACCTCAACATGAATAAAATTTATACAAGTATCTTGAGACTTGAAATTGAAAATTAAAATGAAAGATAATGCCTCGACACTTCAAATAGCTGGGAACGCCTTTTAATTTGGGGGTTGAGTGCAGATGGCAGTTTCTTTGTTAAATATAACAATTAACAATGCAACACCAATACTGATATTACTAATTAAAAAAAAAAACATTTGGGGGTACAGTCGTACCCCCATTGCCCCAGCCTAGATCCATCGTTGTGTGTGATATTGTTCAACGAGCTAGAATAATTGATAACCAACAGATACATTATACAATTCTTTTATATTTGCTGAATTTGGATAATAATAATAATGCATTAATTATACACATGATGCATAAACTTTTCTTCTCAATCAAAATTTTAAGAATTTATGGGTTGAAAGAATAAGCAAAAGCCTATATGAAGAATGGACAATTAATGTTGAATATGCATTTCAATTTCATCCATATTTATAATATAAATCATAAAAAATTTCAAGCCCCAACTGGCCCGACGGGTTAGCCCGAACCAGCTGAAAGTTTAGGGTTATGGTTGAGAATTTCTAAGACAGGAAAATTACAACACGAATCACCTGTAACCGAATAATCGGACAACCCAATATGGCTAGCCTGAACTCGAGCTGGTTGGTCCAATTGACATCCCTAATACAATCTATACCGCTTTATTCTGGATTAATTTATTATTAATAATAGGTAATTGACCTATATTTATTATTTATTATCAGTATATATTTAGGTTACATCGTTTGAACTTTATCGAAACAAATAATCAATTATTATAACCATTTCTACTTAAAATTTAAATATTTTATGAATTTAAATAAGTTGGGGTAATTACAAGTTTGGGATAAACCAGTAGTAAATTGTCGCGTTTGAAATTAATACGAGTATATAAGTTTCTAAATGGTATCACAAACAGTATATTTTCCAAACTTTACTTTAAATTTATTTTTTAATCTTTTATTATTTATACACTTTATTATTATTATTAATTTTTACTTTGTGATTTTTGAGATTTTATTGAGCTAGATAACCAATTATCGTTATAAATTCTATTTGATACATATTTTATAATTTTTAAACATATTCAAGAAATTAGTGTCAATAGTAAAATTTCTTAATAAGAGTTTTGCTACAAGTTTAAATAGCTAAAGATAATGAGAGGTTATGAGACAGGTATACAATTCTAAATGGGTCCAAATTGCTAAAAGTAAATAGCTGACATTACTAAATGTTGACGGGGTATATAATTCTAAACGGGTTCAAATAGCAAAGAACAATTAGCTGACATTATTAAATGAGGATGAAACGAATTTAGATTATTCAAAATTGAATTATTCAAAACTGACGGGGTATATAATTCTACTTATTGATTATTCAATAAGTAGAAATAGCACAAACTGAATTTGAATAACTGATGGGGTACATAATTCTACTAATTGATTATTCAATAAGTAGAAATAGCACAAACTGAATTTGAATAATCTACTATTAAATCAATTCACACACACATATTGAGTTTCAATAATCATTTTTTACTAAGTAAATTGGTTATTTAGAGGTTACGCGCGACACTAAATTTAATTATAGTAATTAAAAATTCAATTGATTATTCAAACTCAATTTGTACGTTTATATTGATTTAATAATAAATTGGTCAATGTCTGAAACCAAAGATTTTATGTTCAGATCGATCATAATACACCTCTAAAATGTCCAATGTTTTTTATTTTATTATTTGTATCATGTCATTATCATTATCATCTCCAGACCAACTATGTTAATGTGCACGCCCAAGTAACGCTCGCTATACCTAAAATAGAAAATCTCTATATACTAACTACACTATAAATGTCATTAGGAAATAAAAAGACATAGACGAAATATTCAAACGACTTGAAAGTATATATAAGAAGCCAAGATGGGAGAAGAAGATGCGGTGTGACACGTGTAAAGCATTCACCCATTTACATGCTGCATATTTCTCCATACTATAAATACATCTCCACTCAAACCTATCTTGCACATTTAATCTGAGCCTCAAACAACTTCTATAACAAACGCTCCATACTCATCTTCACTCCCTCCCCTTTTGCCAGCTCGATCGTATTTCACTTCATCAGTACACGTCTGATTCTCGACCGCGCTTTAAAAGAAAAGGTGCATATAGTGTTGCAAGATTGTTTCATTTGCATTTCTAGCTTGTCCTAAGTAGAAGGTTGATTAATTTTGGTCATTAATTAAACAGGTGTGTAAGGAATTAACTATATAAATTAAGAGTATGAGGATTTCATTCTCCGCCGCCGCGTGCAAGCAACCGCAGCCGGCGATGGTGAACTTCCCCGGCGGGCTGATCAACCTCATTCCGCGGCAGTGGCGCAAGGAGAAGGTGGTGGTGGTGATGGGGGCCACCGGCACCGGCAAATCCCGGCTCTCGATCGAGCTGGCCAACCGGTTCGACGCCGAGGTCATAAACTCCGACAAAATGCAAGTTTACAAGGGGCTCGACGTGTTGACGAACAAGGTTAGCGCGGAGGAATGCGGCGGAGTGCCACATCACCTCCTCGGCTTCGTGGACCCCGAAGCAGACTTCGGGGCCCACGACTTCGTCTACCATGCCACTGCCGCGGCTGATGACATCACCAGCCGCGGCAGGATGCCCATCATCGCCGGCGGCTCGAATTCCTTCATCAAGGCTTTGGTCAGAGACGATCATTACTTCCGGTCGAGATACGATTGCTGCTTCCTCTGGGTCGACGTGGCAATGCCCCTCCTCCACTCGTTCGTGTCGAAGCGAGTCGACCAGATGGTCGACTCGGGCCTCGTGGCCGAGGCCCGCGAGTTCTACGACCCCGCCGGCGACTACAGGCGCGGCATCCGCCGCGCCATCGGCGTGCCGGAGCTCCACGACTACTTCCGGAGCTGCACTGGCGGCGCCCCCGCCGCCAGCGCCAGGGCCAGGCTGCTGGAGGCGGGGATCGACCTCGTCAAGGCCAACACGCGGACGCTGGCGTGCCGCCAGCTGCAGAACATACTGCGGCTGGCGGAGCACCTGGAGTGGCGGAACCACCGCCTCGACGCGACGGAGGTGTTCCTCAAGCGCGGCGAGGAGGCGGAGGAGGCCTGGCGGCGCCTGGTGGCGGGGCCCAGCGCCAGGATCGTGGGCCAGTTCCTGTGCGAGGACCACATGGACGACCTGGTGTCGGCCATCGCAGCAGCGGGGCCTGCTGGCGCCGCCGCTGCTCCGCTGATCCTGGGCCCCGCCAGCGCGGCCGCTATCGCGGCCGCCACCCGCTAGTGGGGACCAAGGTAAATAAAAGAAAAGAAAAGAAAAGAAAAAAGAAAGAAAGATTATGTATGTATATGATCGAAAGGGCGGCGGCGATTACTACAACTGCTAGTAGAAATACAATAACTGTTTTTGAGATGGATGGATGGATCGATGGCAAGAGGGAAGGGGAATCTTTTCCTGAGATCCACGTGGCGTGAGTGTGGGACCGCCACGTGGACACAGAGGTGGGATCTAGGATGACCTTTTTTTTCTTTTCCTTAAATTTCGTAACCTTACATTTTGCAAAGGTTGCTGTCTCTATCTGCCAGTTTTGAGCACCTGAACCTTGGTCGGCCGTACATTTGGGAAATCTTGGAGAAGAATTTGCTGCTCAGTTTGCTGGAAAAAGGGGAAAAAAAATGAAAAAAGAAAAAGAGAAAAGGAAGAAGAGCTATGCACTTTCGTTTGTGAAATATATGAAGTAAAAATAAAAACAGTGCAGAAACAGTATACAGGGAAAGAGGGAGTGACTTATTTATTTTTTGGTTTAATTCCTCCTATTTTTTCTATGTTCTTTCTTTTCTTTTCTTTTTTGATTTTGTATTTTTTTTTATTTTTTTTTATTTTGTGGGGTTTTGGGTTTTTAATTATGTTTGGTGTCCGTTTGTGTAATCTAGCTACTTTGTATAATGAGCTGTATTATTCGCGGATATGACAACTTGGTGGTATATATTTTTTATAAATATATATGTTTGAGTTGAATATATTCACTCAGTGGTTCGGTGAATATTTCATTTTCGTGAAGGTTAGAATTTATTGATCTTGATGAGTTTTTTTCATGGAATCACATTCCTTATGGAATCTGATTTTTGACCCAGTTAACAACGCGCAAAATCTTCTTACTTTATTGTTTTTCAGTCTTGTATTTTCATTCAATCACATCATTAGTTAAATAAAATATTTAAAAATTAAATGATTTAATGTAACTCACTAACTCTAAAAATATTACTACTGTAAAATAAATTAAAGTATTTAGAGTTCTGGATTTATTTAATCACGGATATATATTAGCTATGATGATTCTTACTATCCGCTAAAATTTAAACTTGCAATTATATTTCGAGAGGAGTAATATTTTTAACACGAACTTTCAATGTTCTATTCGACTCGAATTATGAAAATTGATTGAGTTTCCGTTGATTTGAGTGAACGGAATAATATTAATGTACTGATAAAAATGCCTTTGCGATTTTATTTTTTTAAAGTTAAAAACAGAAAAACTTGCTAACTGTGTTTTTTCGTCATCGAAAAAGTAAATTGCATCATTTATCGATCAGCGATGGGATTGATTTTGCATCTTTTCTCTTTTATTCTATAAAAATAGACTTGGGTGTATAAGAAATAAAGTGTACAAGGAATTGTCGTGCGCTAATCTATTCTAAGAATATTTTTCTTTAATTTGGTTTGCCCTTTTGGTTTAGTAATTAAATAGAATATATATTTTAAACTTATAATTATAATTGTTAAGAAATTTAATTACATTTCAAGGTCAATTGATTTAATCTAAACTTTTAACTTTTGACCAATGATTGCATGAAATTATCAGGTAGGGGTGTACACAAGCCCAGGTGAGCCCAGTCGAATACCAGCAGGCTCGAGCTTGGCTCGTTAGAATTTTAAAGGGCTCGATCTTGGCCCGAAGCTCGATTCGAGCTTAAAATTGAGCTCGAGCTCGGCTCAAAAATATTATCTTGAGCTCGAACTTGGTTCGACCTTGATTCGGTAAGTATTCGTTTACCGTATATTCGAGCTCGAGCTCGAGCTCGAGTTCGACCTCGAGTTTGACTCAATTTTTTTAAAAGTTATATATATAATATATTCTTTAAAAATTAATATATTTATAATAGTAATAACTTATAATATTTATATATTATCATGTTAGCAACTTAGATATATGTAAGATATACATTAAAATATATATTAATGTTCGCGAACTAGCTCATTTAAGATCGAGCCGAACACATTCACGAGCCCACGAGCCGAACATCCCTAAGCTCGAGCTCGGCTAGAAAATCTAATCGAGCTCGATTTGAGGCTCGAGCTCGGCTCATTTAGAAAACGAACGAATTTCGAATGAGCTTTTTCGAGGCGAACTCCGAATAGCTCACGAGCGGCTTGGTTCGTGTACACCCCTAAAATTATGTGGATCTATCACATATATACCTCACAACTTCAGTAATTGAACACTTCAAATGCGAATAAAATTATAAGGGTTAATTATAATAACAAAATAACATACTCCCTCCATCCATGAATTTCCTTTACACTTTGACCGGGCACGAGTTTTAATACTTCCTCAGTCTATGATCTTTTTTGACACTTTGTCCCGGCACGAATTTTAATAAGGTGCATTGACTTTGAGTAAATATATATAGTGAGTGGAGTTTGGGTCACACTTATGTGTGTGTTTAAAATTAAAGGTGGGAAGATAAAATAATGATGTTGATGTGTGAGGTTAAAGGTGGGTCATAAATGACATTTTGAAAATGCTATTAGTATAGTTAAAGTAATGATGTTGATGAGTAATGATGTTGATGGGTGAGGTTAAAGTTATTTAAAAAAGGTTTCCTTATTTAGTAAAATTGAAATGTAAAGAGGACTATGGACGGACCAAAATGTCAAAATATAAAGAAAGATCGTGGACGGAGGGAGTAACATTTACCTAAAAATCACATGAGACTTGTACCATTTAATTATTCCAAACTATACGGATATAATGTTAATTTTCCCAAAACCAATAACTTTTTTGTTAAAATAAATGGATTTCTGTTGTAAAAGACTGGCGATAGTAGTAGCAACGCAGAATATAATATTTCCAATTTTGAGGATGCTAAAAATTATATTATTAGACTAAATTGATCGAAAACTTTTGGTATATATATATAGTACTAGTTTATAAAATTGGCATTAATTTGAATATTTTGGATCCAAATTCAGAAGTAGAGCTGCTTTGCTGCCGGTTGTAAATGCATCTTCTCTCAATATTTTTTCTATTTTTATAACTACTGAAATGTCTTTTCCAAAATTATCCCTTCTTCTTTTGGCATTTAAAAAAAATTCGACTTTTCGAAATTCCCCTCACCGAAAGCCAAATATTAAAAAAAAATTAATGTGGATTCTTTTTTCCGAAACGCGAATGTCACACGCATTAAGAAATTCTATAGATTAAGGTTTGAAATTCTCCATGCTCAATTTAATATCAAGGCTCGGAATTAGAGTCATTCAATATATACTAATACCAATAATCTATGGACACTATATTATAACATCCTCAACTAAAAACATAATATGCAACCTAATTAATTCCTTTAAAAAAGCTTATGCAACTTACTTCATTCATGAAGCACAAAAAGTTCTTTTCAATTGGTGTATATATATATAAGTTTGAATGACATAATTTTCTATCTTCATAAGAATTTTCTTGTAGATACTTATACTAGCTATATATATATATATATATATATATTGATATCATGTACCTATTTACAAGAAACAAGTAATTATTTCCACATATTACAATCACAAACCCTTTTTTCATTTATAAATATCAATACATTTCATTGGAGACGTGTATCTATCTATCTATCTATCTATCTATCTATCTATGTAATGAAAATCGTCATATATATAAAAGTTGTGCAAATGATCATATATATTGGAGTTCTTAGTCATGATCCTAGCTAGCCCCATCAAGGACTCCAAAGGTACTAGTACGGATAAAGGTGGACATGCATAGACCTTTGATCGATATAAATGATGAAAAATATGGAATATTTTGTGAGGTATCTAACAAGTAGCAACAATTAATTTTGTGTCAATTCAAGTGAAATTAACATGCATGGGAATAAAAGGAAAGCACAAAACAGTTGTAATTGCAAGAGTGTCCCATCCACAAAAGAAATGCCTAAATGATTCTTGCAATATATAAGTATAGGTATATGATAAAAGAAGTGAGTTATGGTGAGAAAACTTGTTGTATAATCAGAATTTGTGTAGCACAATCAGAATTACTATGCTGCAAAAATATTATATATGTGAGAATAATACATATTCCGTCACTTTATAACACAAGTATGGTTTATATGTTTTAGAGATGTTGAATATGAAGTGTATCATATCTTATATCGTAGCGTACGTGGGACAAGCATGACTACTACGCTATACAACCTCACATAATAATCAGCCTTCAATCCACGTAGCACACACAAAATAAAAATATAGTATTACTAAAATTAATTTCAACAATTGATATACTATAATTAAAGGCTCAACATTCATATTTCCTACTCATTTTTCCTTGCCTACGTATCCAAATCCAATGGTAACATATGAAATAAGTGAAAACATATGTCTAGAGAAATGATAAATTAAAATAAATCTAGAAGCAAGTAGGAATAAATTTGTACTGATTTTTGTATGATCTGCTAATTTTTAACAAAAAAGTAATATTGTATATATAAATATGCAATAAATAATTATATGTATAAACAAACATCGTTCCAAGGTTATAACTAATCGAATTATCATTGAATTCCCTAAGTATCATTCTAGTTAGCTATGCAAGCTCTTAATTCATCTTTGGCATTGAGATAATATAATCTAATTTTCATTGATGGTATTAAAATGTTCAAGATTTGTTCAAATTTGCCCAATTTATTAATCAAGATTAATTCTAACGCGCGTGCTGATAGCTGTCGCTTGTCAAACTGATTAAACTGAATATTAAATAGTGTGATTTGATTTTGATTAAAATATGTATTTAATTAATATACCCACTCACTGAAAAGGGTGCATAAGATAAAAAGACATAATTTGTTCTTATACTAATACTTAGCTTTTTTCACATATGGAGAAGAAGTTCACAATTAGTGGTCAAAATCAACTTTTGTGAAAAGTGGCTTAATCTCATTGCACTCGATTTGCAATAATCCCTCATTGAAAAAGGAGACAATGATTTCTAACCCTTTCGTGAGAATCATGGATTCTCATTCCATTGTCATCTCTAAAGTTTTTCTATAGGGTGAATGTGTGATAATTGTACTTTTCTTATTGGTTCTTTCATCAAGAATATATGTACTCCTAAAATGACTTTAAAGAAAATTATTTTCTTTTTTTAATTGCTTTTGCAAGATCAATATAGAGGTATTATAAAAGAAATTGCAATATATTTATAAAAAAAAAAGTTAATTCATGTAAAATCAACTCGGACCATTCATTTTATTTGTAGATTAGCAATTTAGAATCAAATTGAACTTGAAAATTGGTTTGAGGATTTAAAGATAAATTTTAAAATGCTGTTGCTATGAGAAAACGTATATGATTTGGAAGAGTGAGCATTGTTCTTTAACAATCTATTCGAGTCGAACTGAATTGAAGTATAGATTTGATTATTTTCATATTTGGTACGATTTTAAACCTTAAGAATTTCAATATTTTGGTTCGATTAGATTTTGGTTTAGAAGTAAAAGTACTAAATAGCCAAAAAAATAACTGAATTATAAGGATACATATAATATCTAATTTTTATAATATTTATTTATGTGTTATAGTTTACTAATATTTATTTACAATTTAATATCATCGTTTGGTAGAGATGTTTATTTAGGAAGTAAAGTTCACATAAGAGTTTCGATTATTAGATTACACCGAAACCCGAACCAAAAGAATTGGTTCAATTAAATTTGGTTTGTAGATAATACGGTTCGATTTTAATTTCTTATAATACAAATTCCGATTAATCTAATATTGACAATCAATCATTTTTACAATAATAAATTTCTTATATTGATTGATTAACAATCCAAACTATTTTGTTACATACAAAGTAATCTTGTACTAATACATTTCATCAACATGTAGTAAAATAATATTCGTGTTATATATAAAATATAAAATATAAAGTGTATTATATGATACTCCTTCCGGTTCATTAAACATGACACACTATTTTGGGCACGGAGATTAAGAAAATGTTGTTTTTGTTTGTAAAATGGGGTAACCACTTTTGTTGACTAAATTTTGAAGGCAAATTGTTTCTTTTTTAGGTATGTGTCATGCTTAGTGAATCAGCCCAAAATGGTAAAATTGTCATCCTTAATGAACCGGAGATAGTATCAAATTACAAAATATAGAGAGTGTGTGTGTTGGCCTAGTGGTAGGAGGTTAATGTCCGAGGCCAAAGGTCTCGGGTTCGAGTCTTCCGTGGCGCGGCCATTTAAAAATTTCTGTATTTATTTATCAAAAAAAAAAAATTACAAAATGTAGTGCTGGAAGAATGAGAATAGGGAAACCACAAGAGAATTTATGGATATATTTGTTGTATGCTTTCATTTAAATTTGTCTTCAACTCAAAAGCTAAGGTTGACTGATCTAGAATCCAATATCGAACAAAACAAAAATAATCGCATCAAAAGACAAAATACAAATCAAAGTTGATAACCACTAATATACAAAAAACAAACAAACTTACGTTAAATGTATATAAGAAATATATTAATTATCAATATGTACATTTTTTATAAATAAATACAATATTTTTAATTGAAACTTGACAACGTTTGCATTTAATTATTTATTTTTCTCAGAAAAATTGTAGTACAATTTTTCCCCCAAAAAATTAAATGCAAATTACTAGAATGGGTGTACGTGTGTGGCGGATTTTACGGCCCAAAAAAAATGATGATATGCTTTTTAATCATTGATATATCATACGTATTTATATATTCGATTGGATTGTGACAGTCGATTGTAAGATTGCGCTGTGCACGTTGATCTGTCGTATATGGTGTGTGTGACTCTGATTTCATCACATCAATTAGTACATAATAATGTCATTTTTCATTATCCGTCAACATAATAATATATTGGCGTAATACAAAAAATAATTTCACCAATAGAATTTTGAGAATTAATATAATGAGTAGATCATATCTCACGCATATAATTAGCAATATAATTTCATCAATTTTGTAGGTCGTTGCAATTATCAGATTACAGTACTCGTAAATAACGGTTGTGAATTTCATCCATGTTAGAAAAAAATTGATCTTCTTTCAAGCATTTGGATTTTGGGCAAGTCCAAGTTTTATAATCTGCCTGCTTTCAAAATAAAAGTTTAATAATCTACCTTGCAGAATAATTATTTCCTTATTTTAGTTAGAGGTTTCATATAATTTAGTGAATATATATATATACAAGTCCTCGTCTACTATAATAGAAAGATGTTCCAAGTTAAGTTTTTTTGGCTCTCTTCCCTAATTCGAAATCAAGAAAAAATGTAGTGGTGAACATATTAGCTAATATGATGCACGTAAACAAATGACTACAACTTTTTTTTCTTTCAAAAGTCTCATTAATAATTTAAATTACTTGAATATAAAATAACCACCGTGGATAACATCCTAAGAAACAAAGACAACTTTTTTGTATTTGTTACTAGTACAAGTGTTTTCAAGAATCGATCCTTAATTATATATTGGAATTTTGGAGAAAATATCTTATCAATTGAACTACACTTCATCGTTAAATAGAGATGATTTTGATTTACTCAATAAGATAACAATAGTAGATAACGTATAATCATTGAAGATTAAACGTAATTAAAACGCTTAAACTTTTCATCAAAATGGAAGATAACTATTGATTAGTGGAAGACATATATACCCTCCCTCCGTAATATAAAAGGGTAATTAGTACATATTAAGGCATATTAGTTCGACATTTTTACCTTCCAAAATAGACATATTATTATAGTGGGCATTAATTGTGGTCTAGTCACGTAATGCACTATGGTATCATAACGTACAATACCAAATTTTTGTTTAGAATTATACCTACTCTAAATTCCATTGATATCTACCAAATGTAGATATAAAATTTAGATGGACAAATAGGGGAAATAGAATCTGGCGAAATCGAATATTATTGTTGTTTTAAATATTTGTTGAGTTTATATCATCTTTGAATAGCTTTATCTAATATTTTTAAGTGGTGCGATCCTTTTTGTGTAGAATAAGATTGTCTAATCTTATAAGATTAGATCAAGTTAATGAATTCCAGAGATTTGATGTCGTGTTTTGTGTAGTATATATTGTTTAATCTTTGAAATGGCTCTTATATCTCACTAACGACAGAAAAAAAGATTGTTCAATCTATTATCTACTTATCAATCTTAATTAATTGAATAGTAATTTATTATTTACATTCAATTTTCAGTAGCTAACAACATTATTTTTCTTAATTGTGAGGGGATGTCTTGCCCTTTCCTAATATCGAAATGCTTTCTAATTTTTTTTTATCTAAGATTGTCTTTCTATTTAGTAGCGTTTTCTGCGTATTATAACATAATTAAATTCTTAATTTCAAAGTCGTCAAACTTAATTAAAACTCGAAACCTGACAAAATTGTAAGAAAAATAATTAATGTTTCAGACTAAAACTATTGATTTTATAAAATAATTATTGGTTTCAAACTAATAAATAATGCATGATTAGTAGTGATAGAGTTATAATTTGTCATGATTTTTTTACATGTTTAATTTCAATCGTTGTGTGGCAACTACTACAAAATGTCATCATCATTAAGAATTGAAATACTTAATAAAAATACAGGAGATGTTTTATATGTTTTCTGAAAAATCCTAAATCCACTTATTTCATCTGTGTAATGTCATTGGCTTGCTTTTGTTTTATGCATAGAGCTAAAGAGCACAAGAATATTATTTAGTGGTCAAATATGTCTGTATATGAATGAAGCGAACCTAATTAATTGATGTAACGAAATGCTGTCAACTTATATGAAACTTCTATTGTTTTTCTTTTTCAATTTTGGATAATACAAATTCTTTTTGTTCCGGTCCCAACTATTTCAATTTTTCAGAATTATGAATAAAATGATTGATAGAAATAGTCCAAAATATGCACATTCAAGTAATGATCAATTATTATAAGTAATTTGTTTTCAACTACAAAGTTGAGTTGAACGTAACGAGCATTTTTCGACATCCATTGAATGATGCTATATTTGAGAAACATTTGTTGAATGTTATATTGTATTTATTCTTTTGAAAGCGCAAAATTGCAAATCAAGCATGTTTGTGCTGTCATTCAGTTCATTCATTAAAATTGACACGTAACAAACATACAATGTTGGGCATTGATTGAGAAAAAGAAACTAAAATTCGTAAATGAGTTTCCTTTTCCTTATCTTCTCCATGAAACAAACGAGTGGTAAATGGAGAAAAAGATAAAGTCGATATTTCCAAGATAATTTTATTGTATTTATGTAAAACTCTCCTCTATATTTAAAGGGATAAATACATTTTGATGTAACATCAAGGTTACCTATTCTAACCATCGTAAATTGTAAATTTAGTTATATTTCTATTCATTCAATGAATCACAGTCATATTACTATTTTAATAAAAAATAAATTAGAAAATATGCCCTCAAATATGGGCTGCTGGGCTTCAACGATACGTATCTTAATCCAAATAGTAGTATTTAATTTCTGGATCATTAAGTTAAGGCCCATTTCAGTTACAGCCCAAATTATGCTTGGAAATTCGATTTGAGAAACACGAATGTATGAAAATGAGAACTGCATTAGATAAAATCTAGGGTTCCAAATGGCCCTCTTTTGCTCACCCCCAATTTTGTGCCCTAAATTTCCAAGAAATTGTTATGCGATTCAGAGTCCCTTGAAATCGAGAATCTCAATTCTCAAAACCCCCTATTTCGAAATCTCAAAAACCACAATTTCTGCTCCAACCAAAATTCTCAACAACAAAGCTAAATGTAGCTCGAATTCAAGCTCTTCAGTTGAATTGGATGAAGAGCCTCGCTCCAGTGCCATAATCTTCGTAAAAGGTAATATAACTTTCGATATCGAGCTCACAACTTTCAAATTCCTGCGCCTTTTTTTTTCTCCTTCTCATGTATTTACTCATTAAGATATTTTTATCTATAATAGCTAGTTTAACATCTGGTTATGAAATTTAGTTTGTTAAAATTTATTTAGAGATTTTTTTCCTATTGGTTCTGTTGCATCTCTGTCTGGTTTTGTTCATGAACAGTATGTGTGTCGTTTTGTTTTTTCTCAATTATAGTTATAATGCTTTCCGTAGGCTCTTTTCTGGAGAAAAGTACTAGATCAGATATTCATTTTACAATGTAATTTTGGCGTAGTAATTATTAAAATGTATATTTAAATAGATAGTTACAATAAAGATATGTGTGAATGTGAGATAATGGAAATATAGGCCTTTTGAGCTCTGTAAATGGTTTGGATTTGAGCATTGTATTGCACAGCGCTTTGTCTTTGTTGGTTTAGGAAGATTTGCATTTGGCAACAAAAATGCACATTGCAGTTTGTTATAACACCCGATCTTGTGAGTCATGTTTTGTGTGCGACTATCGTTGTTCTTCCCTGTTCTATCCCGTTTTCAGTGTATTGGATTGTGTGAGCAATTGAGCATGCATATCGCGATACCCAGGGTTAGCGCAATCAACGGGGGAGGGAGGGCTGAAGGCAGCATTCACGCAATTTGGAGAAGTCAGTCGAGGTGCTACTCAGTGTATGCAAGATCTTATCTGTGTATGCTGTGAGAACTAATCATTGAGTCGATCTTCACATACATTTGCAGTGAAACTCGTACTCGACAAAAAAACTAAGCAATCTCTGGGACATGCTTATGTCTGGTTTGTGAGAGAAGAGCATGCACAAACGGCCGTTGAAGAGATGAATGGGCAGGTAAAAGTTGTTTCGGGTAGCTTTTGTTGTCAGAATTCAGAAACTCTCTTGCTGACTTGGTTACTTTAATCTGCTGTTTAGTTCTTCGAGGGCAGGTTTATACACGTGGCCCTCGCGAAGCCCGGTTCCTGCAGAACTCGTCCGAGGCCTAGCGTGATCAAATTCTAGGCCGTGTGCGTATTCTACCTCAACCGGATAAGGTGAGAGCAAGACTATGTTATGTAACTAAAATTGCTGTGTATTTTGAATTTTTGATTTCTTATTGTATATAGATTATGGTGTATATAGCGCACTTTTATTTCTTTTCGCAGTTTATAAGATAGAAATATGGTTGCTCTCTGTTGTTAGAGGATAATATTATGCAAATTTAAAGCTACTGCTTTGAAGATCTAATGAAAAGTTGGATGAAGATAATACCTATGTGAGTTCCAATTGTATATTATCTATGTTTGGAACATAAAGTGTTTTTCTTTACAAGTTCAAGGAGCCCAACAAGACATAAGAGTAACATAGATATTCTTTATAAGAAACAGAGACAATTTAACTGGGATTTTCCTAATGAAACTGACTATAACCAGATCTTTTTATTGAATAAGATAACCATTTTTTGCCATGTGTTTCTTTTTTGAAAATTAAGCACTCATTTTGGGAAGTTTGTATAAACATCTGTTCCTTGTATAGACATCCTCATTGAAATGTCCCACACAGGCTTCATCTTCAACTTTAGGGAAAGTTCATCTTCAAGGCTTGTTTTATATACAAATATTTATCTACAAAACAGTAGAGAAACTAGGGTGATACCCATGGTGGTGAAGAGAAAGTTTATATAACATCTAGTTTGGACATTTCTACCCCATTTCAGTATTATGTAGTCTCACATTTTGCTGGCAGTGGCAGTTATACTAAACAAGGAATGCCGCCCTTGAGCGACAGCCTCTCCGGTTGTCTTGTTACGTATGAGCACATCTGTCCCATGGTAGTTACCTCGTTGACCTAAACATCGAGATGTAATCTCCAACTCGTCCTGCCAGTAAAACACCACCAAGAAAAAAGTGTAACTGAGATTCATTCTTTATCGTTTTCCAACCGAGCACATGCAAGAATCAATGCCAACTAGAATCAATGAATAAAAAAACTGAAGATCACAGACATGCAAGTAATACAATAGATGAAACAAAAGCAAAGTGATGAAGTAGTTCCCAATGCCAAAAACCTCTCAAATATTTTGTAACTAAGCCCTCCAACGTTACAATCCCAAAAAGCATTCAAGGTCAATAGAAGGGTTTTTTCACTCTTCTTCAGCTGCGACTAGATAAGCATCCCATTTAGGATTATATTTTACACTATTTCCCTCTAAGCTTGCTTGTGAGGAGCAATGGTGTTTGCATGCGCACGCGCACACAAGGCTTTTTGTTTGTTTGTTGAGTACAAAAATTCAATGTGTAGCATAAGTTGTCTACCCCAGTGTAATCTCTCTTAACCTAGACCTTTTGATCGTCTTCCTTCTAGACCCATTATGGTCGTCTTCCATCTTTTAGGAGCTTATAAATAGTTGCAAAGATTTTGGTAAAATAAGCTCCTAAACAACTCATAAGCTATGAAGCTCCAACAACTTATAAACTCCCCAAAAAATAAGTTGCCCAACCCCAACTATTTTTTCCTTTTTCATAATCTTATAAGCAACAACCAATTTACCAAAATAACCTTATTTAATGTCTAGTAATTCCAATATATATATCATTCCAATTTCATCTCTCTATCCTCAAAAGTTCTTTCTACTAGCTTATATGTTATAAACTTATTATCCAAACAATTTAACATATAAAAGCTTTTGGAATATTGCATCTTATAAGCTCTCTAAAATCAGCTACCTAGAGGTAAGTATACCAGGAACAATGCAATTTCAGAACTAGCAAATCCAATAAAAAAACATCACCAAACAAGGCCAATTTCTGCAAGAACGTGACTCACATTGATCTTAGCATCAGAAATATAAGCGATGGACATGTCCACTGAAACATCCATTGGTTTACCATCCCGATGGATCACCGCCGCCCCTAATTCATCAACCAAAGAGGCAATCGCCCCCGCAGACAGCTTCCCATTCCTATCCTGCATCAATTCACCCAAAATTCGATGCATATTTGCTTATCAACGAAACTCAGAAAACTCAACGCTCATCACGAAAGCCTAATCTAATTGGAGTTGATCTGTTGAACTAATTGACCTAAGAAATAACGCTCATCAACAAAATCCGGTGCCAATCGCAGCCATAGCCAGCTTAATTAAACACAACGTCGTTTCTTATGAAGGAAATTGGGGATGATTTGTTGGTGAGTTAACTTACAGTGAGACGAGGGGGCACAGTGAAAGAGCACGAGAGTGTTGAACCGAGTCGGACAGAGTCGACTCGGACGCCGCGGAGGATGGAATACTCGTAGAAGCTGTGCTCCGCGTGGGGTTGATGCGGCGGGAAGCGCAGCCGATCGGCTTCTTCGCCGCCGGCGATTTTCTCGAGAAATTCTCTCGCTCTATCCATGCCAAATTTTGGATGCTTTACTTCAAAATGGGCCCTACATAGAGTATATCAGAATGATCCTTTTTATAGACTAAGATAAATATTAGTAGTTCGTTAATATAAAAAATAAAATAATTATTACTTTTGTATTAAAATTACTTATTTGACCTTATTTAGTTATATTAATATATAATTTGTGAAATTACGGAATTCGTGTGTCATAAGACATTTTACGGGCCAACATAATTCAACTAGTGAAATGCCTTGTTTAGTTGTTTCTGCATTAATTTTACGAATTAGTATAAGGCAAACTCGTGAAATCAAAAGTAAAAACATATAATTTCACGAATTTCTTTATGCAAATTAATGAAATTAAGGCAAGAATATGATTATTTTAGTAGTTCACTCAATTTATAATTGTACGTGTTCCACTATGTTCCTATTATATATACTTTATATTATACAACGATCATAATAAAATATCGGTCATTATATATTATATTAATAATTAGATTTGGGTCGTGTAATATATGTTGAAAATTGAGAATGAATCTTGATTTTTTAAATATTCACCTATAACAATTAAAACTGATTTTAAATGAACAAATACAAGTTATTTATGCACAACTCAATAAATTTCACGAACAATAAATTTTCGAAAATAGACACTATGTTCAAATCCTAGAAGAACGAAATTTTGATTTTTATTTAACTCGGTCTCTTGTTTTCATGCATTTTATGTGCTCTTATTTACCATTCTCAACTATTAAGAAAAAAAAATTAATTCTCAATGCAGTCCATTCAATAATAATTAAAGAGAAATTAAAATATTATATATGGATCGAAATTGTTAGAAACTAGAATTAGGATACAACTTGGAACGGGAATTGTAGTGGAATTAGACGCACAAACACAATCACAGTAGAAGAGAAAATCCGATATAAATTAATCACAATCACGCATATTAAATTAAATCTTCCAAAAAAGAAAGGGAAGAAAGGAGGAAACAATGCAGCCAATGAATGCGGTGGCGCTGCTGAGCATTGTGTATAGAAATACCGCCGTCGCCCTTCCGGTGGGGAATGTAGAATTCGGGACGTTGTGGTGGTACACGTACGGCGGAATTTCCTGCCTCTTGGTGGTCTTCGCCGGAATATGCTCCGGCCTCACGCTCGCACTCATGCCGTTGAGCCAAGTCGAGCTCGAGGTCCTCCGCCGCAGCGGCTCTCCCGCCGAGAAGAAACAGGCTGGTCCGCCGTCGTCGCTTTTTTTTTTTTTTTCCGACGCTGCATTTATTAGTGAATTCTTTCTTCATATGCATGTTTAGGGTTCATCTTTAGAAATAGAGTAATTTGAGTGAGTGAGTGAGTGAGTGAGTTTATAAATAATTCTTTGTTAAGATTGAATTATTACTTGTAGACTTCTCTGCAATATTACATGCTATAATACGTAGGTTGTGATTGTGAGGTTGATCAAATAGGATTGGATATATGTGAAAGTAATACTATAAGGTGGAATTAGGAATTTGGGATTTAATTTTGTGTCATTCTCAACTTATGATCGACATCATCGTTTCAATTTATATCATGTTTAAATATATATTGTTGCAAGAACACAATTAATAATCCTATGTTAATCTTCATCAAATTATTCATTCAGAGAGCTTTTACTTTGAGCATGGGATTGATAGATAACAATATGTAAGCCAATCTACGTTTACTTTGGTGAATTGATGAGGGATTGCTTGGTTTTGAACTTGTTTGATCATCTTATCCTTCAAATACTCAATCATTTCACTTTGATTTGATGGTAGTATTGTTTGTTTGGCTGCAGCTGCAATAATCCCGGTGGTGCAGAAGCAGCATCAGCTTCTCGTGACGTTGCTTTTATGCAATGCTGCTGCAATGGAGGTAACAAATTAAACTCTTTTTGCTAATACAAATTCACCATTTGAAAGAAAATACTTAATGTTATCTCCTCTGTTTTCCTGTTGAGTACAATCAAACAGATTTTGAGGCAGAGTGAGAGGGAAAATTTGTGTTATGAAAGTTGTTTTAACCTCAAAATATTTACATCGTGTATTTCATTGGATTCTTCTATTCAAGTCCCTTCTTTTATACGTTGCAGGCGCTTCCATTGTACCTGGATAAGATGTTCAATCCATTTGTTGCCATTTTAATGTCTGTGACATTTGTTCTAATATTTGGGGAGGTATTTGTTCAATCCTTTCTTGAAGTATTGAACATCTTCATCTTCGTCTTCGTGTTTAGTTTCATTTACAATGATTCGGCTCTCTTGGTTTCGTCTTGTCAGGTTATTCCTCAAGCCATATGTGCTAGATACGGACTTGCTGTGGGCGCGAATTTTATTTGGCTCGTGCAAATAATGTTGGTTATATGCTACCCTATTTGCTACCCAATTGGAAAGGTATTTCATCATTATGAAATGAAGAAATTTTACATGCTCTTACTTGTTATGAATTTGGTTGGCTAGATTCATTTGATTTTTAAGATTCTAGGAAAGGAATTGTATCACATGATTTGCCTCATTTGATAGAGATAGTTTTTCTTACTTCAAAACATTTGAGCCTCTTTTGTTGTGTTTGTAGCTACTTGATTGGGCGCTCGGACATAGTGAGCCTCTTTTCAGACGCGATCAGTTGAAGGCGTTCGTCTCTATTCATGGAGAGGAGGTATTACTTCTATCTTGCTGATCTAATCTGATCTGATCAGATCATGTCATAGGATTCTTGTAAATTGGCCAAAACTGTGAGTTTTTGTGTGGTTGAACGTCGTTAAGCAGTCGTTTCCTCTGTAGGCGGGGAAAGGTGGAGAGCTCACGCACGATGAGACGACTATAATCAATGGAGCACTAGATTTGACAAAGAAGGTATGCTAAAAAACTTAGAAATGTAAAATCTTATCTGTTTTCATTGATTTCTCTCATTTCCTTCTGCAATTGCATATAGATTGCTGAGGAGGCCATGACGCCAATCGAGTCTACGTTCTCCTTGGATGTGAACTCACGCTTAGACTGGTAACAATCGCGTCTCTCCTTCTGCTAAAAATGATATATAGAGTCGCGGATAAGTGATCACTGATCGAAGATCTCCTTTCAGGGAAGCCGTAGGCAAGATCATAGCTAGTGGCCATAGTCGAATCCCTGTCTATCACGGCAACCCAAGGAACGTAATCGGAGTTATACTCGTAAAGAGCCTCCTCACAGTGAGACCAGAAACGGCGACACCAGTGAGCGACGTTTCCATTCGTAGAATCCCTTGGTTAGGCGTTTTTCACATCTTCATACTCGTTGATCACATTTTTCGTGTGCAAAGTATTCACTCGATTCTTCATTTTTTTTTGCTTCGTGTTTGAGTAGTGTTCCAGCTGATATGCCTCTTTATGACATACTCAACGAGTTCCAGAAAGGCAGCAGCCACATGGCCGCTGTGGTGAGGTCGAGAGGAGGCAGAACGAAGCCTTCGTTCTGCGAAGTTAAGAGGGAGAACTCAAACACGGACTCAAGCTTGGTCGCCCCGTTGCTCTCAAACAGAGCAGAGAGGCCAGAGAGCGTCGCCATTGACATATATCCGAGCGAGAGCTCAGCTCCAGAAGATGGCGAGGTCGTTGGAGTCATCACTTTGGAAGACGTGTTCGAAGAGCTTCTGCAGGAGGAGATTGTTGATGAGACCGATGAATTTGTTGATGTTCACAGAAGGTAACTAACTAACTAACTAATTGAAAAAGGGTGTTTGGCTGAGGTTAAGCTTATAACTCGACGTGAAAATCTTGTTTGATGCAGAATACGCGTGATGGCAGCTGCAGCGGCCTCGTCGCTGGTGCAATCTCCATCGTTTAGGAGGCTAGCTATGCAGAAAGGAGTTGTAAGTGAATTTGCTCAAATTTTTGGATTAATGAACTTAGTTGAATCGATGAATTCGAGCTTTTCCTTTTACAAAAATCGCGATTTTGCCTCTTGTTGATTCAGCATAAGCCCGGAGCGACTCCGAGGAAGTCAGCTGAGCTCGGCTCACCTGCGACGTCGTCGTTTCTAAGAAGCTTCGGAGACACACTTTCTTCAAGTGTGAGGTGAAGAGAGGGGGTGGGGTAGGGTCTGGCTTGAGTCCATTTTTGTTGGTTGAGGAAGTAGCTGTATATTCTAATGTTTGGTACATAACAACTCAATAGAAATGTTGGTGTAGATTATAATTAAATTAATTTGTGTTTGACAAATTGTTGAATATTGATTTGTATCATCGTACAGTAGAGAAACAGCTAGCTTATCCAATTCCAGCAAAAAATAATTGACATAATTATTTTTATTGGGTGATTATTTTCAACTAGAATTGTTCTATTTGCAGAAATTCATGCAAACAAAACAAAAACAGGATGAGTTCTTGGATGAGATAGATCAAGACTCAAGAGTTATTTTGGCACATAATTTCCCAAAAACTATAATATTATGCCATATCTTATTCAAAATGTACAAAATTTTGGTGCTATTCATAATTTCCTACTAGATTGAAAATCCCATTTCACTTTACACTTTGAGCAAGAGCATCACATCCTCAAATTTGATCTTGATTTCTTCTCCCCTTTGTCAATCGTCGAGGCTCACGCCTTCGAGCTTCAAGCGTATAAGGATGACGGAGCACCTCCACATGATGTGGAGGCGCGTCCGCTGCTCTTGGAAGTAGCGGGAGCACTTCTGCCACGCCCGGAGCTTCCTTCGCGATAATAAGCCCATGCTATAGCAAACCAATATGATTATGATCAATGTTAGGAAAAAAAAAAAAAAAAAAAAAGATTATTGAATGCAAGAACTTGATGAATGTGATGGAGGGAGAGGAGAGATGATTGATGAGGGGTGTATATATATATAAGGGTTGATGATAGTATTTGTGGTGGGTGACATGTGGCGGGGGGCTATTGGAGGGGTGGCGACGCCAGCTCAGCACGGGGCCGGGGAGTCATCAGTTTGTCCCAAGTGAAAGGGACCTATCAAATTTCATTCTCATATGCTTGTCTCAACGTGCAGTGGGGAAATGGACGAGTCGGAAGCCCTGAAATTGAGGGTGAGAGATTTGGATTTTGCTTTGCTAATATATGTGTGTGTGTTTGGAGGAATGGAATTTATGATTGTAGATGTTGTTGGTGAGGTTTTGTTCATTTTGCATTCAATGATGTTGTTTGTGTCTCTCAATCAAGAATCTTTTGTGCCGGAAACGACTGTTGGGATTGGGTTCCGGTGGGTCTACAAGCTCGTTGGGTACGTGATGAAATGTGTCGACTGCAATTTCGATTTTGATGTGGAAATTTTAAGTTCACGTAGGCTCGGAAAGATGGTAACTCATTTTTCCGCCCGTCAAAAATTTGGGCGTGTCGTAATTGCAAAAAAATTGAAAGGTTGGGTATTTAATTGCAAAAATTCAAAAGTCGTGTCGTAATTAAATTTTAGGGTATAATTCGTGATTTGATTGACAACTTTCATTTCTTTTTCTGCAACCGTGTGGCATTGGATCACAACAAAAGTACATATTTAAGTGTGTGTGTTGGCTTAGTGGTAAGAGGTTAATGCCTGAGGCCAAGGGTCTCGGGTTCGAGTCCTCTGTGACGCGGCCTTTAAAATTTCTGTAATTTAATTATCAAAAAAGTACATATTTAAGCGACGAAAATTAGTTTTTTTCATGGTGCAGGGGGGTGCAGTGCACTTCCCCCTCACTGTAGCAATATAAAAATATGGAAAAAGCCACGAAAATTAAACCCGACGGTAACTAATGATGGGATTACAACAACCTAGTGATGGAACTGGATTTGTAAAGTCAACAATAGGATTTGCAACGGATAAGTGATGGAATTCGACACATGTTATTCCCTTGAAATATTATGTCATTTCCAACTCAAGAATCACATAGGGTGAATATATCAATTTATATCTCAATGTTGCGTGACTTTTTAAATGATGTCCCCAAGTTACGCGTATATTCTTATTTTAATTCCCAATATTTCAAAATTTTCTATAATGTGATCCACGTGGACTTTTTTTTTTTTTTTTTACCAACTTTGTTGGTCAATTGATGCAGAAATTTAAATGGTCGCATCACGGGAGACTTGAACCCGAGACCTTTGGCCTTGGGCATTACGTACCCTTCTATAGGGGTGTAAACGAATCGAATCAAATCGAATACCACAATATTCGATTCGTATTCGTTAAAGTATTTGATTATTCGAATCGAATTTCGAATACCATTCGAATATTTTTTTCGATTTGTATTCGATTCGTTGTAGTATTCACGAATTTCGAATCGAATATTCATTTAGTTTTTTTTATTATTATTCTAAACTATTCTATTCGAAAATATCATATAATTTGGAACTATTCGATTCATGAATATTTTATTCAAAATTTTGAAGGAGGAAATTTTGAAATAATTTTTTGAACAATATGGATCTGTAGCTGTAGCATATATGCAATATATATTACCTAACAAACATGTTAAGAAAAAGTAAAATAATTCATTAACGGAAGATATAAAGAGGTAGAAGAATAAAATCTATTCATAAACATCACATGGCCAAATATCTTCACAATCTAAAAATAAGATGGAACGGTCAACTTATAATACATAAATAATATTATCAAAAAAATAAATAAACATATTATTATTATTATTATTGTTGTTGTTGTTGTTGTTGTTGTTATTATTATCATCATCATCGTCGAATATTTTTGAATATCGAATCAAATATCACAATATTCGATTTGTATTTGATTCGTCTAATTTCAGATCGAATATCGAATTTTTAAATCGAATATCGAATTTTTAAATTGAATATCGAACCGAACCAAAATTATTCGATTCGTATACAACCCTAATTTCACTATCTTTAATAAAAAAAATTATAAAATAAAATTTATTATTACATAATATATCATGATTAATATTTATAATAAAAATTAGAATTTTAAAAAACATATACCATGATTTTGGAATATTTAGATTAAGATAATACTCCCTCTGTTTTGTTTTTTTTTTATTTATTATAATCTCGACACCATTTCTTATTTGGGGTGTATTTTTAGTAATGTCACTTGACAAAAAAGGAAATAAATTTGCCTTAAAAAATTGGTCAACAAAAGTGGCTACACCATTTTACAAACAAAAACACCACTTTCTTAATCTTCGTGACGAAAAGATACGTGCCAAGCTAAAGAAAACGGAGGGAGTATTTATTTTGGTTGATTATTCCAAAATCATGGTATATGATTTTAAAAAAATTTAATTTTTTTATTATAAATATTAATCATGATATATTATGTAATAATAATTTTTTTTCATTAAAGATAGTGAAATTGATAGTGGCACACGGAAAATTTGACATAGAAGATCTGATCCCTTATGGGTAAGAGTTTATTAAAGAGAGCCTAACTCTGTGGATTCTCCAACTGAAAAAACTGCTTCTAGACAGCTGGCTGTCGTCCAAACACGAGAAGAGTGGAATCAGCTTATGATTGATAAGCTGTACGAGCATGCAGAATGAGAGGCAGTTGGAAGGTCATATGAAACATGATCCTCAACCTCAAATACTATGTCTTCTTTCTGGATCTTAAACCATAATGGTGCTTTAGGTATTAACACATGATTTCCTGCATGTTTTTATGCTTTACTTCAAAATGTAAGAATCATAAAATAACCAACCAAATGTTTACTTTCCAACTTACTCCATCATGAACTCTGAAAGAGTTGCTTTCCACTATAATGGATGTTGTGTCTGGTGTGGGGATAACACTGGCAGGCACACAGAGTAATTTTGCAGCGGAATAAAAATGACCGAAATAAACAAAAGACACACGAAATGATTTTTGTGCAGATTATATAAATATAACCTGCACAGTGTCGTATGACGAAAACTCAACTATAGGTGTGAAAAGTTACAATGTAACGTACAACCTTGTTCAACTCAAGGAGCACAAATCTACCTATAGAAAACTTAGTTCAAGAGCAGGAAGCTCAAGAACCTTACAAAAACTACGACTGTTGTGTA
>JAYJMF010000056.1:4701343-4726067 GCA_036873715.1 Salvia sclarea
ATTTCAAGAAAAAACAAAAGACAATTGAGACATTTTTCAAGAAATCTTTATAAATCATTAATGTAATATGTACTTTAAAAGGAATTATTAATTTATTTTTTATTGGGCTCTACTGAAACTATCAAAATTGTATTATCTTATAATTTTAGCGAGTTTATTAATTTAGCACCCTATCCCCGAATTAGGACCGACAAAAATTATTATCTTAGAGAGTTTATTAATTAATCGAGTATTAATTTATCGAGTTTCTACTGTATCTCTTCTTATTTAAATACTTCTTTTAAAATGGTGTTCTTAATATTTTTAGTATAGCTGTGATTGTGGAGTTGTTTTTGTTGTGACGGAATAGGATTAAAGAGCAAACAAACATAAAACAAAAACGTAAAGAAGACGTACAGATTTACGTGGTTCATCAATTGGCTACGTCCACGGGCAGAGAGGAGAACGAATTTCACTATGGAGATTAAAGTTTTCGGATTACAAATTACAGATCTTTAAAACCATATATATATAGTACTAAGAGAATACATCAGACCCCCATGTGCAAAGCGGGAGATAGTGCGGACCGAGAGAATAATTCAAGTCATCCCAACAATTTTGATCGTAAAAGTACTAGTTTTTATATGGAAATCTAATAAAGAAAGAAACATGTGGATGGATAGTTCATTGTCTAAAATATATATATTTGAAAGTTGGAAATACATTTGATTAATTGTGTTTTTTCATAATCTAATATATATGGTCCACCACTAATACTTGAGGGTAGCATTAGCATAGAAAGAAGGATTAATTGTTTGAAAAAACTCTACCTTTCAGTGTCGAACCCTAGTTGAAAATTTGACACAAAATTTAAAAGAAATTAATGAGATTTGCTCGAAATTTAATTGCACGCAAAATCAACAATGTTGACAAATTGGGGATTCACCATAGTTGACCTAGCATTCATCCCCTTCTTCGTCTCTTTGAGCCTTGAGGCCATCGTAATCCAATCATATTTACATAATAATAGAATGAAAAAAAAGTAATTATAATTGTTTTATTATTAATTTAATAAAGATATTTAGATCGCCAGTTCCACTTTAATGGTGATATAGAATTAATGATGGCAAAAACTATTGTACCCCTGATGTATACATACATCTCTTTATAATTTAGGATGATAGAGATATGATGGTAATTATACTTTGTGAGTGATGTATATATACATCAGTGTATAGGAGTCTACCTCAATTATGAATACCAATTAGTGACATAGAATTAGAAACATATATAATATCAGAAATAGTAAATAAGTATTATAGATGATGAAATAAGATAAACAAATCTTTCTCAAGTGTGCATAATAATACAAATTTGAAAAGATAATTTGGATAGCAACCATTTACATGAATTCAAGCTGCAACCCAATATACAAGCCCATGTGATCGGTTTCCACAACCACACTAAATTTAAACTCCATGAAAAACACCCATAAATATCAATTTTTCGTTTGACGAAACATAAATGGAAAGAGAAAAACAAAAATGAAATTAATTTTTGAGTCCCCTTTTGCCCTTTCAACCAATGACAGCAACTTCCTTTTCTTTTCAGAATTCATATCGAAAACGGAAATGAAAAAGTCTTTAAGATTTTATTACCATTTATATGCACTATAGTGATAATATGGCTTTTAACGAAATTTAAAATTTAAGTTAAAAAATATATTGTATGTCATAAAATTAAAAAAATTGACATACTGTTTAAAATTTGCCAACCAATAATTTGATTGTTTGGGATCCAATTATCAATGTTAAGTTACAATTTGAATGTTTTTTACAATAGCTTTTTATTAATATTGTATATGTATTGTTGGCATCGATAACCCGTAAAATAATCTAAAGATGACTTAAAACTTATTGTTTTTTGTCATAATTTGGATTAATATGTCATGTACAATTAAATATATACTCCATCCCATTTTATATATAGTCGTTTTGCATTTTTTCATTTTCTTCATTTATTAAGTCGATTTGGCTTTAAATGTTTAAGTTACCCTCCTTTTCAGTTCCATTATTAATTATTTAAATGCACATTCATTCAAGTTACAAAAATAAAATGTTTCTCTTTTTTTTCTTTACTAAATAATTAGTGTATAATTAGTTGTGAATTGCATTAATTAAGGTTAATATGGAAATTCATTTTATTACTAAAATTTGTGTCAAAGTCTTAAACGACTTATAAATAAAATAGGTGGGACTATTGTTTAGAACTTTCTAACAATAGTTTTGGATTGTTTATCGAACTCCAAACAATTAAGTTATTAAATATTGACAACAACAAACTTTTAACTTAGGAAAAATTTCAATTTTATAAATTTTATGTATATTTTAAATTTTATTATACATAAAAATTTGGGCAAATTCATATATTTACAATAAATTTAATCAAATTATTTATAAAAGAAGAAGAAGAATTACAGATTTTTAGGACAACCGTGAAGAGGAAATATATTCACTGCACAAATCCCGCAATTGCAAAACCTAAGACGTCTCCAAAGACGAAAACTCGTGGACTGTGACGTGGGCCCACCCAACTGACGTCACCACACCTTGTAATCATTCTCCTCTCAACAAATTCTTGATCCCACAAACATTTTCCACACAGAAAACTAGAAAAGGTTGATTCTTTGGGGTAAATATTGAATCTTTTGCATTTCTCCGCTGAAGCATGGAGAATTCAGGGGCAGCTGATGAGGTGAATAGAGAAGCAGCAGAGAGCCCTCCAAGATTAGAATCACAGGTTAGAATGTTTGATTTCATCTTGTTGATGGGCTCTTGAATTTTTATTTTTGTGTTTTTGTTCAATCTTAGTTACTTTTTAGAAAGAATATCTTTTGTGGTGATGGAAATTGGAGTTTTGCCTAGCTAAAGATGTGTGGCTGAAATGTAGTTGTTGGAAGTGGAGAGAGAAAGGTCACTCTGCAAGAATCAAGAAGCTTCAAGTGTGTCTGTGTGTTTGCATGAGTTAGAGAATGTTTTGCTACCTAAAGCTAGAATAAAAGAAGAGAAAGTGAATTATAGTAGTTGAGCTTCTGATTATGGTTTAGTAGTCAGAATCTATTGGTATTATAATGGTTAGTAGTCAAAATTCTTTGAAAATTTACTACTCTTATAAGTATAGAGATCTACCAAATCCTTCAATATTTAACATGCTTATCACCTCAAAAGACAGCAAAAACAGAATCTTTTAATTGTTGATAGTAGCATTTGCCTCTTCTGAGTTTAGGCCATTGATAATTCAGTCTGTTTCTTATCATATAATGTGATCTTGTGTTTGTAGCGCTTTGTGAATCGAGCAACAAATTGCTAGATGGTTGAGTAATTCAGAAAAAACTTCTGCTTATTTATTCAGATTTTTATTATCTATTCTCGGCTAGATAGATTGCTCTTATTTGACTAATTTGGTAATGCTAGTTTCAAATCAAATACTTGCCTCTCATTATATTTTTCCCCTGGTTTGTAAATTGTGACTCTGCTAATTATTTGTTTAGCCAAAACTATGGTATGGCCGGGTTTTATTCGATCTTCCGTTTATATGTTGCTCAGACAAAAATGTTGTATGAAGATAATTCAATTATAGCCGAAAGCTTTCTCATCGAAACAAAAGAGCCATCTTTGAATGGCATGTGGAAGATGCTTTAGATCATTTCCAAATCCTCAATTTTCTCAACTCTCCTATTACAATATTTGATGTAAACTTGATGACTTAATATGGCTTGTCCCTTAATAACAATGAGTCTTTCTCAATTTAGTCGGTTGCAAAAGTTCCCTCCGGCTCCTTTCTTTTCATAGAATGAAATAGTAACTACCCTTTTTTCTAACGCTGGTATTTAGCTGCCTTGTCAATCAAATTCTATCTTCCCCAAATTATGTTGATATATTGATCTTAGCTAATGATATGAAGCGTTTTTCTTTATAATGCAGGCCGAATCTGCTGATAGAAACTCCACAAACATGGCTGCTAATCCAGAGCCAAGCACACGGCCTCCTGGTCTAACTCTTCAAGTACCCCCAAGACCAGAGGGTTTCTCAAAAAATCGCAGTGGCAAGAATTTTCTTCAGTCCGTCAGCTTCAAAAAGAAGATAGCTACTTCGGAGGGTGAAAGAAGCTCTCTTCTCAGCTCCGAATCTAGGGCACCTCCCGCAAGCCCCGCCTTCTCGGATATCTCGCCTTGGCCAAAGTGCGTCTCCGTCCCAGTAACACCCGCCTCGTACTTGTCCCCTGGGGCAACCAGTGAACGGCAACGATCACGTGTACTTTTTCATCTCAACTCTCTGTATACTTTCTAAATTTTCAAGGCCTTTTATAGTATGTTTCTCTTTAACTTATCCATTATCTTACCTTGATCTTGGATTTGGCCTTCGTCTCAACTCCTCATTTCGATTATTTAAGAAAAGATTATTAGGAGATCATTACTAAAATTCATCGAATTATTCAAGCACTAAATTTGCATGCAATTTTTTTTTTAAATTTCATATTCGTCTTATCACAGGAAGGTGCGGTTAGAGCTGCTGTTTCGAGGTCACTCTCTGTCCCGGGGAGGAGGAGTTACCTAATCATGAGATCATTATCATTAAACTGCCGTGAAAATCAAGCTTTGTATAGTAATGGCGGTATGTTGTGCCCTTCGTATTCTTGTTTTTTCTTCTCTTATAGATATTAACTCTAGTAGTTTTGCTGACAAGAGAATATGTTTCTGTACAAACTCACATAGTCGAGTATAAAACAACATTAGTTCTTTCGCGTATGGCACTCATCTGCTTTTAATTTGGCTCGTAACCTACACTCTGACTAGGTATGTCCAACACTGAGAGAGTGAATCGTGATTGCGAAAGAAAAACTAACGGTAACTCAATAGAACTCTCCTCAAACAAGGCCCTACAGCAAAACGCTGTCCACAATCGATGTTGCTATCAAACACTATGTGATAGGCCTAGAATCAGGGGCGGAGCCATCAAAATTTATTAGCGGGGGCTAGATTTATAAATTTTGGGTTCGAGATGTTGATCTAGTATTTCGAGTTTGAGATTTCAATAATCTAGTTTATCTATGATTCACTTTGATGATGGGGGCTTTTGCACAGCTATTCACACAATATACAGATAATTTTGAGTTTATTTATGATCGTGCTGAGTTATTTACCTCGTTTGTTTGCTTGTTGCAAGGTAGATCAAATAAGTCCCGCTACCGTCCACGAGGATCAAGAGATTCCCGAAGAGGAAGCTGTGTGCAGGATCTGTCTCGACACCTGTGAAGAAAGAGATACGCTCAAGTTGGAGTGCCTTTGCAAAGGAGAACTCAATCTGTTACATCGAGAATGTGCAATCGAATGGTTCAGCCGCAAAGGCAACAGAATCTGTGATGTCTGTCGTCACGAAGTCGCAAATCTACCCGTCACTTTGCTTCGAGTAGCGGAGCCTGCTCTAAGAGACAACGGAGAAACGAACATGCAGTATTCAATAAGGTGATTTTTCAGATGTTACTTAAATTAAAGAATGAATTTCTTGAATTTGTTTACTTTTTTCCTCGACTTGTGTGGAATTATAAGTGAATCTTACAATAATTATTTTTGGTGTATTTACTCAGTGCCTGGCAAGATTTTGTGGTGCTCGTGTTGATTACGACGATATGCTACTTCTTCTTCCTCGAGCAGCTACTGGTGAGATATTAGACGATAAGATGTTAATTTTAAAGTTTCCAATTACTTCACCGGGTGTTTATTTTTTATTGAGGTTGCTCGATAATGTGTGTAAAAGTTATTTCTGATACATGAAATTATTTTAAGCCATGGTTTGATTTTTATTAATGAGGAATGTTTATTCATTTGTAGGTCGCAGATATGAAAACCGAAGCACTTATGATTTCTGCACCATTCGCGTTCACCTTGGGTCTAATTTCGTCTATTTTTGCTATCGTCCTTGGTATGTGAACGCGAGACAAAGTTTAAAACAATGTATTATGTGTTGGAGGATATTGCTCTTACTTAACATAGTGATCTTGTTTTTGTTTTTGTTTTTGATGCAGCACTAAAAGAGTATGCATGGACTTATGCAGCTCTTGAATTTGCTCTTGTGGCTTTGATTCTCCATATTTTCTACTCTATGGTGAGAGACATTTCAACCTTTACTTTTTCTACTTCTAGATTTATGCCATATATGAATCACAATAATTTGAACATAGGCTTATAGAAAAAGAATTTTGAGTCAAGTAAAGGATTAATTCGGTTAAATATACACGAACTTTGTCCCGGTGTTGGTTCTGCACTCGACTTTTAAATAAGACGGCTTAGTTTAGTGTAAAGTCTAGTGTATCCGAGAACAAGATTTGAAAGTCATGTGCAGAACCCAAATCAGGGCGAAGTTCGTCTATTTTTAAACCAATTATGCCATAAGTAAATGATAGGTTTTACTTCTCATCTTCTAATCCTCTTTTCAATCTAACCACATTATTCTCGATTTTGCAGCTTCACTTCTCAGCAATCTACGCCGTCCTGATCGCGTCGTTCTTAGGGCTGGGGACGGCCATGCTCCTCAACACTCTGTACATACGATTCTGCTGCTGGCGGTCTCGAGAGCCACAGCCCTCCGAGCCAGTGTGAGACTAGCCGAGAGAGATGAAATTGGAGAAACACGCCGTCTATCTCCTCACACCGCTGCATGATGCTACTGGAACACCGCCCAGCAGCAAAACGAACCTATCCAAGGGTTACTCCTGAAGCTCGAGTCGAGTGCGTGTTGAGAGGGATGTGTATATGCTACAGCTTTCGAGATTCCTCAGCGAGTTCACGGTAGTGTGTCGGGCCCACGCCTCGGTTTGTGAAGAATTTGTAATGAGATTAGAGTTTGGCTGTATGTAGTAGCTAGTGATATTTTCATTTTTGGTGATGCATAAACAAATTCAAGATGATACTATCTGCTATTTTTTGAGATATGATATAAAATTTGTGCCCTTTATAAGCATCATGTGCATTTTCCACAACAATTCATCAATCATAAGTAGGAAATTACAAATGCTAAGTAATCTCATCCCAGCAAGAAGGAAAAGACATTGGAAATCTCATATCACATCCAAGAACAGATAGCATCATATCAACATCTCCCATTTCCGAGCAAGACTTGCTCCCAGCAACGAAAGCCACGACCCGATTCCTCACCTCGACCCAGCTGCACCCGGGCATTTTCTTGATCCCCCGGTCAGCCATCGCCCTCCTCAAACTCTCCGCTCGTCTCCACTGCCCGCTGGCCGAGTACATGTTCGACATCACCACATAGCTCATCTCGTCGTCGGGCTTCATCACCTGCAGCTGCTCTGCCATCTCCGCGCCCATCTTGACACAACCTTGAGACGAGTATGACCCGAAGAGAGCCTCCAACGAGCCAAGACTCACATTGCTCGACTCTGCTAATTCCTTCGCTCTTTCCAGCTGTCCGGCTCTTCCTAGCATATCCACCACGCAAGCCACGTGCTCGATTTCAGGAGAAACACCGTATCGTGAACTCATTGACTCGAAAAACACGAGCCCCTCGTTTATCAGCCCCAAGTGGTTGCAAGTCATCAACAGACCTATGAAGGTCACACTATCCGGCTTCATCCCGGAAGCCACCATTTCCTCAAGAACGCGTAGAGCTTCGCTAGACCGCCCGTGCAGTCCAAAAGCAAACAACATCGTGTTCCACGAGATCAAATCCTTCTCGGAAATCTCACCAAAAGCCCTACACGAGCTGCAAATGTCGCCACATTTACCATACATGTTCACGAGCCCGTTCCCAACGTAGGCGTGAGCATGGAAACCATACCGAATCACACACGCGTGGACCATTCTACTGTGCCCTAACGTTGCCAAGTTCGAGCAAGCGTGCACGGTAGCACCCAATGCTACATCATCCGGCCTAATAGAACTCTTCATCATATCAACGAAAAATCCCAAAGCACACTCCCCACGCCCGTTTCTCACGTATCCGGAGATCATTGAAGTCCACGAAATGAGATTCTTCTCAGGCATACGCTGAAACACGAGATAAGCTTTGTTAACATCGCCTATCTTCATATAAGCATCAATAACCGCATTCCACGAGACATCGCTACACATCCCAACAGCCTCGACCGCCTTAACAACCTCATCCTTTTCACCAGAGCCGGTATAGAAACTGAGAACCGAATTGTGAACCTCCACAGCAGAGCTCCAGCCGTTCTTGATGATAAAACCGTGCACCATTCGACCATACAACAGCTCACTCGTTTCACCACAAGCATTCAAGACTGCACTCAAAGTCCACTGATCCGGGCAGAAACATTCCTCCAACATCTCCTTGAACAAAAGCAAACACCACTCGACTTCCCCCCACTTTGCATAGCCAGAAATAACTGTATTCCACGCGACAACCACTTTCACGGGCATAACTCGAAAAACGCCACACGAGGCATGAAAAAGGCCGGCATTCGAGTAAGCAAAGAGCAACGAGCACCACGAGACCTCGTTCCTGCACCCCATATCTCCAAACACTGAATTGGCCTCTCGAGCCCTCAGGCATTTCCCGTACATATCGATGAGCGCGTTGTTCACGGGCAAGAACACATTGCAGCCTGAGACAACAACAAGAGCGTGGAGCATTTGGCCGAATGAGTGATCTTTCAACGCGGCGCACGTGCTTAGCACCGCGGTGCAGGTGAAGTGATCGGGCTTGACGTAGCTCGATCTCATGAGGTTGAACAAGGATCGAGCTTCTTGGTAGAGGCCCAGATGGGAATATCCGCTCACCATGGCGTTCCATGCTATGGTGTCTCTGTGGGGCAATTCGTCGAACAGTTTCCGAGCGTGTGATATGTTGCCTGATTTCGCAAGGGCGGTAATCTTGGAAGTGGTTTGAACCAATTGTGAACGCATTGGACCTGAATTTTAGAGGTCGATTTGATGAAATCCATCATAATCTTCCGCCTACTGTTCTGGTTGTAGTTCTTGGAAATAGAAGAGTAAGACTATGTAAATATTCTCGAGTCATAAACTCAGAATTCATTACTGAAACTGATGATTTGTTCTGTAGGACATGAACTAGTAATAATAACTGAGAACTATGCTTCGTCTTTAACCCAAATTCTGAAATTCTACCACAGAATGGAATTATTATTTTCACAAAAATTAAGGAGTGTTAGTTAATATTACTTGGAATAAAAAAATGTATGAAATTTGATTTAATTATGTATTTTTATCATTCGAAACTTCATCGCAAACTCAGTTTGTTTCCCATAAATTGACTATTAACTTCCGGATTATATACTATCTATGAATTCGTGACGTCTTATGAAATGAATTTAATTTAATAAAAATAAAAAAGAAAAAATACTTTTTTTCTAGAAATTAAAAAAAAATACTAGAAATCTAACTAGACACCCAAAACAAGATAACATGGTATTTGATTTAAATATTTGATTGTTAAGACAAAGCAAGTTTTACAATTTCCTTGTGCACATATTAATATTTAGAGTTCAATCGTTTATTTTCCATAGATTTGCCAATTTAGCAATTTCTAAAGCAATGCAATAGTAAGATAAATTTGTAAGATCATTTACAAATTTAATATCCAATGACAACGTAGTACATTCATAAAAAAATTTAAACTTCTTTTTCATCCTTGCGAAGTAAAGTATTACTGAACAAGATAAAAGAAAAATCAAAATTGCAAGAACAATTGATCACTTCGAAAATTAGGACAAGTTTGACTAGAACATGACGAAAAAACATTTGACTAGCAATTATTAAACAATTCGTAGTATATTTAAATTAAATGAACGAAGATCGAAGTTGAACAGAGCATATATCATATATTGAATATTTGACCAGTACTAGTCAAAATGCCTCGGAGCAGCTTATATCAGTTATTTTCCCATTAGAAGACCCAGAAAAAATATTACTCTAAAATGAGTAATATTTTTATAAATAGAAATCTCGAATAGGGAAGAAATTGATATGCGCTGCACCACAAAATCAAACGAAGATCAAATTTCAATAGGCCACTCAACCCACACAGCATTCTTGATCAAATTGAAGTCACATTATAGATGAAATTCAGTCCAATCTTAATGAGTAACATTGTCATTTATTAATAAGTTGGAACATGACATAATATAAGGTACTCTTCTCACAAGTAACTGCAGGAAAGCCATGATTAAGCAGTAGTTTGCTCAGCCCTGAAGGCCAATGATACCTGCAACACCAAATGCAACAAAACACATAAAATTAATACATGTATAATCTTGTGAAACAGCTAGCTTAGAATGATCCATCTATTACAAATTAATGTTGTCGCGTCTTGTGGTTCGATAATGTAAAAAGATGAGAAATTTATTGCTTACCGCAAGCAATTCTGCCACCAGCATTGCCAGTGCTCTTGCTCAGTTCATGTCCACCTGAGACAGCAGAGAGAAGTTTGTGAAAACATTGGAAAAGAGAGGTAATTGAATATAAAAGGCGGTAAAACAATTAACCACAGAAAAAACATAGGTGTTTACTATGGTGCTACATGTAAATACATTCAGTTTAGTTTAATGAGAATGCTTGCAAATCTGTAGCAGGAATAACTAGTTACTGATTACAATCATATGATTCATATACAACTTGTAAAAGGGTACCTTTCACGTTTTCTTTTTTTTAGAACATGATAAGTATATACGAGTAAATTAGTAAGCGGAAAATGGAAGAGGCGCTTACCCTTTCCAAGATCATCAGGATCACCATGAACAACAACAGCTCTTCCAATGATGGAATGTGGCCCGCTCAATGGGATCTGACAAAGAAAAAACAGTAGGAACAGTAATACACTTGAGCAAGAAAATAAGATTAGGAATTTATAAGGTTTTGTGGCAAAGAGAAACACCTGCTTGTCAACAATGGTGAAGGATGCTTTGCCTGAAACAACAATGGAGTCATCAGACTATCAGAGTGCATTCGAGATAACGAAAATGTCAGGCGCACAACAAATCATAAGCATGAAGGATCAACAGAGCATAATGCAAAAGAAAAAGTGGCAGCAAAGGCAAAGTAGAACATTGCCTTCAAGTTTTCTTCATCAAGAAAATATTCTACAATCTATAATAAATAACTGCCAGTAAATTTGAAGACTAGGAAATTCAACCCCTATGTGAAACAGTCTTAAGGAATAAAGAATTTATTAATATGAATGCCTAAGAAAGATAGCATACAAGACTTTTTATCTAAAAATCATGGGTGATTACCATCTTCTCCAACTGTGATGTTTCCAAGGTCACCAGCATGGCGAACTTCATCCTCCGGAGCACCATGCTCTTTGCCAGCAGGGTTGAAGTGAGGTCCTAAAATTGGGATACCATGAAAAATTTCAATCAAACAAAAAAAAAATCAATGCAGCCAAATCCAATACACATAAAACAGAGCTACCAACAAATATTGCAAAGAAATTACCAGTTGACATGCAACCATTTGTGGTGTCACCAAGGGCATGGACGTGAAAGCCATGGAGTCCGGGCTTAAGGCCAGAAAGGTTTCCGGTCACAGTTGTTGGACCTGATGAATAACAATAGTAAAAACCTAAGCATCCATATCCCAGACATGTAGTGATACAGCAACTGATTTAATGAAAATGATGCTTACCATCTCCCTCCTGGGTGAAGCAGACGGTGCCACTGACACCCTCGCTGCTGTTAAGAACTACGACTGCTTTCACCATGGTTATCTACTTAATGTGATCTACAAAATTTAAAAGGAAACACCTCAATAATTTTAAAAGCATATCACAGAACATTGCAAATAGTTTTTTTTTTTTAAAAAGACAATATCAGAATGGTTATCTAACATCAATTTGCAACAATAATGCCTCAGAATAGATCAATTCATGCTTACAGCATCTTGCAAATATTAACACAAGGAATAGCTTTCATTCCATACACAGCAAGAAAATTTGTTTAGATTAGCCAGCTTCAGTTAAACAGAAATTAATCAATCGCCAATCCAGATTAAGCAAAATACTCTAAAAAATACAGACTAACATAAATGAACGCTCGAACCATAACATGAAAGATCTAAAGCCGACATTCAAATACTATACAAAACTCCATTTACAACAGATTAAATCACACAAATAGACAGGCATACTTGAAATGAAACTAAATCAATCTACAACAAACGATAAACAATAGTAGGAATAATAAAACAGCATAATCAGATTCGTCCAGATCAAAACTAGCTTGAGCAATAAGCAGAAATCAATCAAAAAATCAGAACGAATCACGTTAAATCACATTTTTAATCCAAACAATGCGAAGAAAGAAACGATAAACAGGATTTAAAGCTAATAAAACACCTACAAATTCCTCCTCTTAGTTTCTGTGTTGAAAATTTACCTCAGAACACCCCTGATTGAAGTAAAAGAGCTGAGGTAGAGAGAGTCGAGATAGCGAGAGCGAGAGTGAAATACTTAGAAATGGAAGATTCTAGTTAGAATTCAGCCTATATGCAAGCGAAGGGTAGGTGAAGGGCATAATTTGTCCATTTTACTTATATTTTTATTTTTTGAGCTAATTTACTAATTTATAATATATATTTTTTAATACCGTCAGTCAATAAATGACCAATGTGTGGTCATTGAATATAGCGCCGATCCTATTTGTACCCCGCGCCTTAATACACGCGCCACGCTCTTTGTTCGTGTGAGGTTTAATTTAAGGCACAATTTGACTTTTAACCTAAAAAATAACCATAATATTAAATTAATCTATCTCAAAAAAATACAGAACCACCGCATCGTATTTGGCAAAAATTCATTTTCATCTATGTGCTTTCATTCTGATTCAATTTTAATCAATTATAGTTCATCGATTCTCAAAATTTAGTAACCTTCAAAGTAATGTTTAATTAAAATAATTGCATTGAAATGCATCGGAGTTAAATTGACATTTTATCCGAATACTTCAACAATTTCATTTTTGAAATAAGATTTATCTTATCTTACCAAATATACCTTATTTATAAAGAGCATAGTAATATGTTAGAAATTTTTTCGAGATATCACAAATATACATGTCATTAAATATCTGATAACATTTTTAGGATAATTATATCGTATAAAAAAACATTACTGAAAAATAAATAAAAGTTTGTAACTAATAAGCGAGTCGAAATTAGATGCGCGTGGGCTTGGGGAATCTGACTCAAAAACTGCAGCGAGGTTGCAATTGGTGACCGGCGACCATTTTTGTGGAATTTATTTTGGTCGACGGCGTGGATCGCACAATACTATTGGGCCCGATTTTACTGGCTTTGTTACTAAAAGATTTATTTACTAAAAATAAGCCCAGATTGCTATATATATATATAGTTAATATGTCTAATTCAAGTAGATTGGTGGAGGGCTTAAACCCTTACCAACATTTTTATTTTTTAGTTTTTTCATTGTCAAATATAATAAAATTATCGGAATTTATCCATAGTCCCTACTAAATCGACACAGTGGAAGATCAAAATGTGAAGGTTGGAGGATAAGGAGGGGCTGAAATTGTAGAAAAAAATTAAAGAAATTGAAAATTATAGTATTTTTAGTTTAAACTATGACTCAAAATTTTTGAATGTAGTTAACTTACTATTATTAACTAAGAAAAGTCTTTTTTGCTTATCTATTAGTTGATTTTTTTTTCCCCGAAATATGTGTAGTAGTAGTTCTTCATGTTCCCTAAATGAACATATCGTTAAATCGGTGAAAAATATTTTTTAAATAGAAAAAATGAAGTCCCCTACGAACATTATTTTCTGCGTCCGCCACTAGATATTAATAAGGACATTTAGTACATTTAGTTGTGTTAGAAAAAACCCCATATTTTACATTATATTTCAATACGCAATTATAAAGATTGTGCTAATTCATGGCCATATTTTGTTTTTAGATTACAACTCATGTACGCCTCATACTCCTGTACCTAGAATTACTCGCAAAATCGACTGTTAGTTGGATGTGAAGCGTCTTACCAACTAAATTACTCAACATTGTCGATTCACGGTCATAGTTAATATGTCTATTTCACGACATACAACATGTTAAATTTTTGTAATAATCCAAATACTCCATACTTAATTATAAGTGCTTATTCACATACAAATTATGTTATCTTCTTTGAACGGACTAGTTTGAGTCCTTACACGTGGTTTTTTAAGTGAAATTTATAGGTGGTTGTATTGGAACATGAAATTTACCCAGTAGCGACTATTCCCATGAACTCAATAAAATCACAATGTAAAAAGGAATTGAGTAAGGGATTTCAACATTTTTAATCTCCTCTCTGAAATACGTCATTCAAATTTTTTGAAATAAATTTAGTCATCATTTCCAAAATTTGGCATAGCTCTACTTGAATATGTTAGTATTTTGAACAATATCTTCTAAAATAAAGTCCTCTATCAAATAGTATCATATACCAACTAATTTGAAGAACTTGATGCCATATATATCTTTTTATTATATAAACTGCAGCATATGGAAGCAAAATTGTCCACGCATACTTTCTATTTGTCAAAAGCCAGCTTCGAACTTTAATCATGTACACATTATTATACAGAACCAACAAAAGTTTATTTATTAATATTTAGAAGAAAGTAAAATCAGCAACGGATATGACTTTTTTTAAAGAAATAAATGGGTAGGGAAGTAGGAATAAAACCCTGGTCTCCCACCCATGAATATGATTATGAAGAAAAAGAATATGTGATCCTTTATCTCGTGTTTTCTCATATTCTTATTTAAGTGTTGGATTCAAAATAAATTAAGGAATATGATAATTAAGTGATCATTAGAATGAATAACGTATTTGTACTACAGATAATATTTAGTTCTAAGATATGAAATATATTTTATTTTATAATCTACAAATCAAAGTAAGATAAATTAGAAATTATGTAATATCACAAATATACATGATGCAAAAATAAACCGTCTATGAAAAATGTTTGCATTTTATCCAAAAAAAGAAATATAGAGAATTAGAATGTCATGTGTTTGATGACAAGTAAAAGGAAATTAAGATTTATTGAAAGTGACATAGCGAAATCATGAGACCAAAAAGACGGACCCGATACTGAAATAGAGAAACGAGCTAATGGTAAATAAAGAATAATATGCATGTGTGACACCGGTCGATCAACATTTCCACTCGTGCTCTCTCAAAACTTCTTGATTTTTGTCATTATTTTGTGTTGAGGGTAACTTAAACTTCTCAATTTTGCTTACAATTATTAATTCACTCTGATTAATATGCCCCCCCTCTAAATCTTGTAAAATTTCTTAGAGTGCCTAATTAGGTTGGAAATCTCATAATCCAAGAAAGTAACATTGCTTTCCTTATATTAACAATTCTTTTTCACATGTAAAAAATTAAACTAAACCCAATATACAGTTAAGAATGTAATGAACCCACCACATAAACAATAATTGAACCACTTGTAAAGTAATTGCAACTAGGTTTTTTCCTATAAAAAAACCCACAAACCAAATAATTCAAGCATATATTTTCACAAACCAAGTGCCACCCATCACTCTATATATACACATAAACAAACTTACCCACCCACTGGCAAATAAACCTTTGTCTCATATCCCTCACATGTCCACACATGCATTCCATTACACACACACACACACACACTCATCACTACCCAATTATCACACCTAAACTTTTTGGGCACTTAACCCCATATTGATATCCCTCCTCTCAATCATTCCCACTTTCATTATATCATCAAAATCCCTCCATTTTCCCTTCTCCCATTAATCATTACCAATATGGCTAACTATCCCACCTTTCTCCTCACCACTCTATTCCTATCCCTCACACTACCAATATTCCCTTCTCACCAAACAACCCTCGATATTCCGACCATCTCCGCCGCGCCGGCGGTGCTGCCGGACCCGCCGCTCCCGCCCTACACGCCGCTGTCGCCGGACATCACCCCACTCCTCCCCTCCCCCGGCGGCGCCGCCGGCACCCCCGGCTCCTCCATGCCGACCATCCCCTCCACGCGAAGCCCGAATCCCGACATGCTCGACCCCGTCGGCCCCGACACCGCCGTCGCGCCGTCGGGGGCCCTCCGGGAGTCCGCCGCCGTCAAGATTCCGATCACAGGGTTTGCTTTTTGGTTAGTGGCGGTGGTGGTCGCGTTCTTGATATGAATTAATTAATGAGTTTGTTTTGTGATGAATATTCTTTTGCTTGTTATTTTTTTTGAAAAAAGAAAAAATTGTATTTGATTCTTGGAAGTGTATATCAATAAAAAGGGTGTTTGTTACGTTGTGAAAAGTCTCTACTCATTGTTATTGCTGGTTTTTTTTGTTATTATTGTTAAATTGAATTATATCGTGGATTATGAATTCGATCTTGAAATAAGATACGAGATTTTCGATGAATTTTGCTTGAGTTTCAACGTAAAGCGCAAAGATGCAATAATTGAAGAGCGTGCTTCATAGAAGTATGAGGTTGAATTGTTTTTTCGTGGGAATCTTCAGCTGTAGTGTTAAGTAAAGTGTTCTCTGCAGAAAGCTAGTTTTTCAAAGTTTCTTTAAGAAAAAGGAAGAAAAAAAGGGTGTTACGCTTTCCAGGTAAGTGAAATTTGTCGCGACTTTGGAATAGTATAATGCAATTAATTTTATTTTTTTTGGAATTGATCGTTCAATAATAGATTGTTTTGTACATAGTGGTATACGAATTATTATAATTTTTGGATTTAAACAGACATAGATCAAAGTGCACATGTTTGCATCAGATGATCAGTGATGTTGGTCAGTGCAGATCGTCTTTTTATATTGTTTTAACCTTGTGTTTTCTATTATTCGAATATTTGCTACATTTTTACGGTTGTACACATATATACTTTCTCCTTCAATTCTTTAATAAGTATCTCGTAATATTGTAATATACATATTGTTAAAAAAAATGGTGAAATTTATATTGACTATAAAAATAAAGTGAAAAATAGTATTTTATTTTTGGGGTTTCAAAACGTTACACTTATTGAAGGATATTTTACTTCTCAAAATGCAACACGTAGGAGCGTTTATTTTAAATAAAAGGATGATAAACGTAAAATAATTTATCAATCTATCATTTATTTTATTAGATTGTATTTGATGCGATCTATAGTCTTCTTCTTCATTCAACAGCTAAATTATGCTTCAAATATAGTAATTAATTTGATATTTTGTGCTGAATAAATCTTCATCTCTAGTTAGCTTTTTTATTTCACTTGAGCCCATACCTCTCGAGTAAGCTAATGAAAAATTTCTCGAATATCTTAGGTCATGCTCTTGTAATCAGCCCAATAAGAATATGTCGATCTACAGATTGCATCAGTATTTTAAATATTTAATACTATATATTTTATTAATATATCTAAGTTCAAAGTAAATGCTCTTTATTGAATCGCGGAGCAAGTATATACACGATGAAAAAGTGAATAATTATAGGTAGGTTATAAATAATTAGGCTAATCTCTCCTACTTTTGACTGTTGTACAATCATTTTAATCTTCGACCTGTCCCTCATCATGGTCTTTGACCTCGCCATTCAACGTTTACTAGGTTTCTAGAAGATTAATTAATTCAAAATAAAAGATCAAAGTAATTTTGTGGAATAAATTAAGGAACTTGTAAATTGCAACGTCTTTTGATACAAACGAATTAAAAAGCCTTCAATTATAGATCTAGAAGTAAAATTGAGATTTTCTTTGCTCCTTAGTGCCTCCGATCATTAAAAAAATGTATTATGGAATATATAAGAGCTTGTAAAGTATTCTTAGTATTGAAAAATTGAACCGAGATAAAATACTAATATTGCATGATATCACATCACATTCATGGGTGAAGCCACCTCGGCCAACATTTTTATTTTCATATTTTTATAAAACATTAATATTTTTACATACGGGGATTATAAGGTAAAATTATTTCAAAATACGTGTTCAGTGATTTTTAATCATTTATAAAATACGTGTTTAGTTTTATTAATTTTTAACGGCGTGGCTCCTTAATTTGTTTACGTGTGAACTGTTTTTAATTTATTGAAAGTTTTGTTTCATTAAATCTTTTTTTTAGCAGAAAGTACTGAGTGGGAGTTTCACTAAATCTTAATCAATTAAAACTACCTACCAAATTTTTTTTTTCCGTTATTGTGCAGACGGGCGGCCACCGGTGTTCAAAGTTTTGGGGGAAATTTCAGATTTTTCTTATTTTTTAATTGGATAAATTTATATAAAATAATTTTATCTTTTAAAATTAAAAAATCAAGTCATAATCAGATAAAAAGCATCTGGCCATCCTCGATCAATATCATATGATCATTTCTCACTCATAGAGCTCTCTTTGTAAATTCAAGCCTCTCTATACATAGACATATATAGATATATTGTGTTAGGAAAACAAACTATAATCACGAAACAAAAGAAATAACATAAATATTGTTTATCCAGTTTGTCTTACGACTACATCTGAGGTCAAAAATGTGAGCCCAAAAGAGCATTATATACTTAACTAAGACTTTTTGTTACACTAACATCAACCTCTATGCATGTATATGTTTCAAGCTCAATTAAACTCAAGGAACTCGCGAACCAATTAATTTAAAAATAAATGAATCAAGCTAGACTTTCAAATATTCTGTTCACCTAAAACAATTACTTAATTTACTTCGCTAGCAGCGACTAATTAAGGCAAATATTCTGTTACACTATGGAAATTAACCAAAACAAAGATTTCAGTTGGTCGAAATTGAAATGAATGGGATTCATTTCGGATAGTCAGGTTCTGTTAGTGAATAACCAATAATAATTGAGTTCGAGATGAAGAAAAAACACTTTATACTCCCACATGAACAAGAATATGCATGTCTAATTCAAGAAAAACCAACAATTTAAAAAATACCTCAAATTCAAATCAGTTTTCCCAAAAATTGACCGATTGGTATGCATAAAAATATACACAATTTTAGCTACATGCATTGCTGAAGATGCTTAAAATGTGGGAGAAAGTCAGAAAGGCGTAGAACTTTTTTCTAAAAAATGTTTAAAATACACATTCAATTTCAAAATTTTGGTTTTTAATCAAATTTATTTTTTTCCGTCTGGAAATACATAAGCATTAAATCTTTTTGGAATTCGACCTGAATTTAAATTCCGGCCATATCCAATCCTACGTGGATATATGCAAGAATAAATGATGTGGCGCGGTGCTGAATCAGTACCTTGTGAAACGAGTCGATGACTCAGTGAGTCGGAGCGGGCTCAGGAGGGCGATCGGGGTGGCGGAGTTCGAGGGGCATTTCCGGCAGTTTAAGGGGGAGGGTTGGTGGCGGTGCGGGGACTTCGACGTGGAGGGAAGTGGCGTTGGCCATCAAGGCTAACACGTGCCAGCAGGCGCGGAAGACGTAGATTGCCACGTCATAGCTGAACCGCCACGTCATTTATTTTGGCGTCCACGTAAGACTAGGTACGCTTGAATTAAAATTCGGTCCAGATTCCAAAAGATTGAAGGTTTATGTATTTCTAAACTAGAAAATATATTTAGTTAAAAACCAAAATACTGAACTAGTTTACGGCAGAAAATGTGAATTACTACTAATTAATGGAGACAGAAAAACAGCAGAGTGATGATGACGGATCGATATAAGCATTTCTTTGTAAGTATAAATGTTTGTGTGTGTGTGAGAGAGAGAGAGAGAGTGATGGGTTGCTTACCAGAACAGAGAGGTGGCGCGCCACCGCCGCCGCCTCGACGGAGATGTGCGCCGGTGGTTAGGCGACGTCAACTCCGACAAAATGCAAGTATACCGAGGACTCGACATCAACACCAATACCAACAATGTGAACGATGACGAAACCTTTTGTGTAGACTTGCTCTATCCGGAGTTGATGATCTCGTGGTCCGAGAATAGGGTTTGCTAAGCAAAGCCGATACACAGGGGACGGGGGCGGGCCCCATCCCATGTGCGTATCCATTTAGACTTAGCCAACCTGATTTCGGCGCCGAGATCATCAACTCCGAAAGACCAAGTCTACCAAAGTCAACAAAGAAGGGAAAAGAAAAAGAGAGAGAGAGAGAGGAGAAGATGATGGTGTTGACTTGCGCTCACTTTTTGTAGACTTGCGCTTTGTCGGAGTTGATGATCTCATCGGCCGAAAATAGGGCTTAACCAACACGATTTCGGAGGGGAGATCATCAACTCCGACAAAGCGAAAGTATACCAAAGAATTTTTTCCAACTATATTACCAAAATCAAACTCAACAAAGGAAGAGAAATAGAGAGAGAGATTATGGTGTTGGAAAACATGAATTGAAATATCGCAGTGAGAGGAGGTATTTATTGGAGATGGGATTCGAAGGAATACGCGTCAATCATGTTGAAAGAATCGTCATTTTTAATATATATATAAAAAAGTATAGCATTAGTATTTTTTTTATTATGTTCGTTAAATGTGAATGAGTGTATATATTGACTGTTTTTAGTTTGGTGGAAATGGTCATAGAAATATTAGATAATTAGATACCTTTATCGAAATTTCTTCACCTAATGGTAATTATGTACACATGTATAGTGAGAAGGGGACATGATTAGGTAGGAATATTATTGGAATGTGTAATAATTCTTTTGTTAAAAAATATCGAGTATACAATAACCAATAGTCTCAATGAAGGTATGCATCTTAAATTATATCTATAATGGTGTCCCATTATTCAAAATAGAATTTCCCGAAGCTTTAATTTGCCGCAAATCCAAATTACGACTGATTCTCAAATACGATTGAATCTAATAATTTACATTATAGAAGAAAGACATGTGTCTATGGGAGATTAGATATTGTTGGTTATATATCAACTAAAGAAATATTCCATTTGCTTTGTCCCACCATTGTCACACTGTGTGTGTAGTAATTCCAATAAAAGTCCTTTCAAATGGCTGTGACGGTAAATTGGTTGATAAAAAAAGATGAAATCAAGAAAAGTAGCAAGACTTTACATGCTAAAAAAGAGTTTGGATCCTCATTAAACATTTGTAGATGCTATATGTGGCAATATCAAAGATTTTTTATTTAATATTTATATAAGAAAATATATACTCTAACCAATGAAAAATTAAAATCTTAAAATTTGCCACATATAAGATGTTACAAAAAAGGTAATAGGAGATCTCATTTGACTAAAAAGGATATTTTCATTTATGTTCTCGTGTAACAGTAAGGACTAAGGTCTCTCTATATCTTCGTACTACACCAAAAGTAAACCCCTAATTTTAACACAAATGTAATCAGAATTAGTTTTATAAATTAAACACATTTTCCTCAAAATAAAATAAAACTCAACCATAAAGCTAATCCACATTCCACAATCCACATCAATCTAAAATTCTAAAATCATAGCAATAGAGAAATGAAAGAACAGATGGAAATACTTATTTGAAACTCAATTTCATAGCTTCAAGAGAATTTCTAGACTCATACATGACTTACACTCGACAACAAAGAGAAAAGAGAACTTGGAATATAAATCAATAGAATCCAAACAAGGAAGACGAAGAGCACGAGCTAGATACTTCAAACATAAACAAAAAAACGGCACCAGGAACTCGAGGCGAGGGTTCGAGCAACTAACATTGATTGAAATATATGATCTCTTGCTACATAACTTTCCTAGGAGACCTACTGGCTGGTTCATCACTTCTTCTCCAAGAGGGCCTCGATGAGATCAGCTGCTTCTTGAACGGTGCTGATGCTCTGTGCGCTCTCTTCCTCCACGCAGATTCCAAACTCCTCCTCAAGTCCCATGACGATCTCAACCTGGACGGAGCGAAAAATCTCATTCAGTCTCGCGGTGTAAACTATTATTGGAAAATATTTCGTGTTTAATAAAGGAAACAAGTGCAAATGGATAACTAAGCTTTCGTTTTTCTTGGTGGTATTGAGCTGAAATGAAAAGTTATGTCACAAGTAGATAACCAATCTTTCATGTTTTACACAAAAAGCAAGAAATTTACTTGGAAGTTTGACTACATGGAACAAATTTTATAAAGAACAGTTTGGAATTTTTGGTAGCACCATAAAATTACACTTTCAAAGTAAATAACAGATGTAACAAATGAATAAATGTAAAATGTAAGAATTATCATATTCATATCACAACTCAGCAATCAAAAAAGAAGAAACTAATTTGAATAATAAATTCACAAGGGAATGACCAACAGATCTATTACGACAAACACCTTCGACTATAACATAGAAAATGCCTATTAATTATTATTATCAAGTGCTGTCTGTGCTGCAAAAACTCATGTATTAGCATTGCCACCGTGAATTTAATCATAAATGAGGCTCGCATCACATATTCAAGCACGACAGTCTACTGAAGAAGTAACAGACATCTATCTATTTAGTTGTCAAAGTAACAGAAACCAGAGCCCTCAGCAAACAATTCCTATAAACAATTACTTCAAATTTTATCAATTGCTCAATGACATTATTTTCCCTATACATAGAAGGTTGATAGAAAAGGCATATTCCCAAGAATTAGGCAGCAAACAAACACTTCATGCATCTGCAGTCGTAACAGTAAAAAAGTTTACCGTGTCAAGAGAGTCGGCACCGAGCAGGGAGAATTTCGACTCTCCGTTGACATCACGGTCCTCAGGAAGGGCCAGCTGTTTCCTCACAATGTCGACCACCTTGTTAACGGTCTCTGGCTTGGCCTGCTCAATAGAACCATTCAAAATTATTAGTAATATCATCGAGTATAATTAACAGACCAAGTCAACTGGAAGCTTGACTACAGCCAGATATGTCTAGGAAAATTGACATTGGATAAAACTCACTGCACAAGCAACACGGAAACGAAGAGCAGGCATTCTTCGGGATTGGAAGCCATTCACAGTGAATGAGAGTGAAGCCTTCTTCAGGTTTGAAACCTGCAGAAAATGCAATAAACATCAGGGGAAATCAAGATCCAATACACAAAACAATCAAACTAATTGAAAGAAAAATTATTGAACTCAAAATTCTTTTGTGAAAGATGTTTCTTCTATAATTAATCCTTTTAATAGATAATTCAAACTATGCTCAATATTATTAGTATCAGAAAACAAGTAGCGGAACATTCTAGAAAGAGTAACTAAGCAGCAAATCCAAAACACATAAACCCTCACAACATTTAAGTCAAAACCCTACAAATAATTATACAATTAGAAGATCATTAGAGGCTAATATAAATTATCAATTTGCACATCACAAGTAACTTCAAGCTAAAAGGTAGATCTAAAGATCAAGCTCGAAAAGCTTAAACCCCTTTCTTAAAAACACTTATTTCCATTCGATAAATCAATAGACAGTAAAGGCAAATGAAAAAAAGGCGATCGATCAAGTAAATTAATACTGAAAAAGGCCAATAACTAACAACCCAAATAAAAGATCCACTTTTTCACAACAAAGCTCAACGATCTCATCATATTCTTTGCAATAACTCCATAAATTAGACAAATCACAAACTCCTACTGAAAGATCACAAACAGAGTTAACAAAATGCACGCCAACAAAAAAACCAACAATAACAACACAGAAACTCATAAACACTACAGAAAAATCATATAAAGCAATAGAATCGATGAGAATGTAACCTGATTTTGCTTGATCAAGCAAGAAACGGATGAGAATCTAACAGTGGAAGCAGTAACAGAGGCCATTTTTTATGGGATCAAAGGGAGCGGATCTGAAAAATTGAGGAGACAAAAAGGGGGTGGCGGAGAGCACGAAGAGTGTGAAGCGTGAAAATATAAATGTATATATATAGGTAATTAATATACAAAAGTGAAGTAGGAGACGAGTGTTGAGCTGTTATTATATAGCAGCTGGTTTTGTATTTGCTTCTTCTTTGAAGGTATCGAAATGGGAGCGTTTGGTTGCGGGGATAGTGGGCTTTGCTTTGGTTGTTGGGTTATTGGTTGTATTTAGTATCTGTCCATTATGGGCTAAAAATAATCATTTTTGTTTCACCTAAATCATAGAAATTTGTAAGCATAGTTTAGAATTTTAAATTTTCTGATATATACTAATTATTATGTACTATATATTAATTTAAAATTTGATAGACAGATCTCTCACCGTTGAATTCAGACGAACCACCAAATTCGTCTGAATTCGATGTGAAAGTGTTTGAATTTAAATATCAAAAATTTTGCCTTCATCGGATTCACACTTAGGGGTATGAGTTCATCGTATCATCGACTAGGGTGAAAAATTCACCCACAAACGAAGATTTGGAAATAATACATATATATTAAAATTAGTTTGACAATTTTTAAAAACGCTGCCCTATTCCTTGTGAAACACAAGTGCTTGTCAAATTTTGTTTCATTTTTAAAGTTTTTTGTTTTGCTTAATACTTTTATTTTTGTTTTTGAGACATGTGTTCAAAAGCATTATAGAATCCAATTATTAGGGGTGGGCGCGGTTTGGGTTGGTGCAGTTTGGCATCAAAATCAAACCAAACAAAAAAATACGATTTTGTAATTTTAATAAACCAAACCAAACTGAATGATTATCTAAACTGAACCAAATCAAACTATATTAGTACGGTTTGGTGCGGTTTGGTTTGCGGTTTACACATATTTTCAATTTTCTCCTTAATAATAATACAGAAAA
>JAYJMF010000056.1:4730956-4742213 GCA_036873715.1 Salvia sclarea
TACAAGCAATAAAGGCTCTCTTTCTCGCTCCGTGGACGTAGATCTATCCCAATAGATCGAACCACGTTAAATCCCTCATGTTCTCTTTATACTCCCATAGCTTATTAATTACCTCACGAAAATATACTCGATCAGATCAGGTGATATATCGTTCATCTTTCGTGAGCACCATTGATATTTAATCCATATGAAAAGTCGAGATCATTAAAATTTTAAATTACTTAAACATCAAAGCTCAACTTATTCTTTTGCTCATCTATTTGAACTAAAGAGGAAAAAGGAATAAATGATTTGAGAATTGATTTTCATGTAATATGTAAATTGATTTGCAAATTAATTTTATATAATTTGTACATTAACTTATGATCATGTGATATATACGTGTCTTTACGAAAAATGCTCACAGATAGTAACTGGCATATAGCTATCTAAAATATATTGCCGTATATATTTAGGTTTATAATATTAGTTTAGATTAGATATGGATGTACATGATAGATATTTTCTAATTCATTTCTAATATATGTAGCCAAAGCAAACATATATTGCCCGAATATTTCAAGGGTAAAATTAGTATCTCGACATATATAGTTTTAGAAGGTATCGTATCGATATACAGTGTGACTGCTATATATGAATAAAGCAATTATAAATCAAATCAAATTAGATTATAATAAAATCCTCACGAAGCGTAACGTGGTTTCTAGAAGTCTCTACTTTTTTGACTTCGATGGTATTAATTTAATTAATGAGAAAAAAACAAGTTGTGCAACTTTTTCTAACGTATCTGCGATGCCGAGAACCGACCTCGAATCCTATTTATTTCTTAGCATATAAATCTTGACATTCCCACACATCTCATCCACATATTTTATTTTAATATTAATTTTAGATGAATTTTGCCTTGTGCCCACTATACGTCTATTACCAATATTATATATGTTGAACTTCTTCATTATTTGCTGAAAATTGTTCGATAAGAGAAGAATGTGCAGTTTTCATTTATTTTTGCTCTAATATATAGAATTAACCATAATTAACTATATTAATAGTGATCACCTAGTTATAGCACGCTTCTAATACGAAATTAGGAGGGAGTTTTATTACAAGCTGGTTGAAGTTTTGATTGTTGGCTCCATTTCCAAATTGTAATTGCGGTACTCTATTCATTTTGATCAAAATCACATAATTAATCTAATCAAACACAATTTAATTTCGTATCTAAACAACGCATTTGTTAACGCATTTGTTAACTATTATTTTTTATAGAAAAAAGAAATATATTAAAGAGAACCATGGCATAAGAAATGTCAAGGAGCAAAATACATACATACGCATTTGTTAACTATATAACCTAACGTCGATATTCTGATAAAATATTATCGAGGATCTGCCTTATAAAGTCCAAGAAACGACAATATGTAAAAATCATTAATCTATCATATATGTTGATGGATTATTATACAAGATTATATAGTATGATAAATGCAACAAAATTCCAAGAAGAAACTAATCTTACATATTGTCCTTTGGGACATTTTAGGGCCATTATGGGCGCGCACTTGCTCTTGCCAATTATTCTCTCTCCCTCTCTCTATATATATTCGTAAATTAAAGAATAAAGCTTTACACACTATTGAAGTTAATTTGAGAAGACAACATGCATCCAATTAAATATTCCATAAATTAGGTGACGAAAAGCTTTAGAAAAGGAGGGCAGCTTTACTTCTGTTGAGATCTGTCAAGAGAAAAGTATTTTTATGGTTTTTTTTATCCATATTGAGGAAATGGGAATAGGAAAAAAATATTTCTCTTATTCTTCAAAATTAAAAAAATTACTCCCTTCGTCCCATTAAAGATGACCTTAATTTTTGGACACGGAGATTAAGGAAAAGCTTATGTAAGATATAAAATGTCAAGGATCCACCTACTTTTTAAATTTTATGTGTTAAAATTTTGCTTTTCTTTGGAAAATGGATGGGACAGTCCAAAAAGAAAATATGACCATCTTTAATGAGACGGAGGGAGTATTTGTTTGTGGTGTCAATTGTGACAATTATGTTTGAGATGAACTCTTGTACTCGCGAGTATGTATACACCATCCTATTTAAATTTAAAATCCATTATCATTCTACCCTCATGGTTGCCAACTAGTAGTAACATTTTCGATTATCAAAATAAGATTATATCCATTTCATTTCCTCCTGCTTCTGACGATAATAATCTTGTACTCATAGTCCTACTGAATTAATATGTTTATTGCACACTCTTTATTCTTATAAAATAAAAATTAGGTTCACAATGTTATTTCAAAAAGCAACGAAACTATCTTGAAGTGATAATATATATTCTTGTAACAATTGATCATATGGTATATTAAAGTTACAAAATTGAGTCAAAATTAATGTATTACTACTGTTTTACTCATGTGATGCATGGAAAAAATGTTCATAAGAAGAGGTCGGCCTAGCCTGAAAATTCAACTGTAGTTCGGTCCAACCCAAATTTTTGTGTATAAAATTACTCTATTCATCCATTAAAATATTTAACATTTTGAATTACGTGCTACTCATAAAATGAATAATACGTAATTTAAAATGTTAAACATTTTAGTGAACAGATGTAGTAGTATTTAGAATCAGGTCAGATTAGATTGGAAAATTTGAATCCTTACACTTCCATATATAATACTCCTACAAGTGTGTAAAACTTTTGTATTATTTGTACATGTATGTGATAATTTAATTTGCCTTTTTGTCCTTTTGTGGGACTAACCAAAGTCAATTACAATTTCTTAAATTTTGTACAAGGTCATATGATGCAATATTACAACAATTTCAATACAACAATAAACAACACAAGGATTTCAATATGATCAAACTCTAATTTGAACTAGTGAAATAGTGACACATGGAAATCATTAAATTCAATCTTAAGTCATTCTTGTCCTCTGAGAAAAAAGAGAACAAAAACAAAATGACATATGATGTCACATAAACATTCAAATCAAAAGGCAAAAGAAAGGTTACATTGTGCGTTTCGGGGGACCTCATGATAATCTTACATATGCATTTCTTTTATCTATGACGTTAATTTTTCACATTAATTTCTTTTCCCTTTTCCCCCCTTAAAAATGAAAACCTCTCAAATATTTTTGTAAAAGAACTTCTTAATGGTCATTTAAATTTTATCACACAAATATAAAAATATACTATAAGTTTAATAAGGCTCTAATAGTAATTTCTTCCTTCTAGCGACTCTTCTTTTGAACCTACCTATCATATATGCGTTATCAATTTTGTTGGGAAAAATTCTATCCCCATTGCATGTAACTTTATTGGAATAGGATCCTTTTTGCAATGTATAAAGGAAATAGCAAAAACAAAGGTCCCAAATGGATAAATCCAACTTCATTCTCCAACTCACTATATTCCTATGGGAAAGCTACACTATAAAGTTATAAATCTTTTGATCTTATTTCAAAACGTAGCAAGCTACTATACATTACATTACCTACCTTTTGATATAATTTTATTCAACATAAATACTATATTTAATAATTACTTAAAGAGTATTATTGCATTTCAATAAGATCGAGATTAACGTTTAGAAGAAAATCAATGTTTAGAGTGAAAAGATAGTGGAAATGATTGTATTTAACATTGAACAATCATACCCGATCTATAAGAATTCAATTAAACTAAAATTTTGTATTGTGAGTAAAAAATTAACACCAAAATAGCCTCCTATTTCCTCGATGATCAATTTTAACAAGTAATAGAAGGCATATATATTATAAGATCTATGATATGATTATTGTATTTTCGATGTCTTATAGTATGCATATAATTATCAGCCAAGAAATAGTGACGCAATCAGCAAAAATAACGATTGACTCTAATAATTAATCATTCTCTAAATATATGAAGTGATTGCAATGTTTGTCGCGACAACTCTTATACAAAAATACATAGATAGGGTTTCAAAAAAATAATCTATATACATAGATAGTTTTGGATTTCGAAATCTTCAGCCCATCCTCCCATAAATACTTAGAAATATATTATCTCATTGCGACCAAAAACAAAAACATATAAATTTTTTTAAAAAAGAAAAAATAAAGAAAATAAAATACGATGAAAAAATATAAAAAGAAAGCATCATATACGACAGCAAGCCGTACCATGGGACACGTCTTCAGTTCTTTCCGTATATATGCAGAGATTCGTTATCGTCTAATGCATCTTCTTTTTTATCTTTTCTTATATCTATATAGTATTTTTTTTTTAAAAAATTATGCAGTGCTCCTCAACATCAATCACTCTCAAAACCAATCCCCCTCCCAAAAAAAATTCTCACTTATCAATAATTAATCCCACACACAAATACATCTAATCAATACCTTCCAAATTCAAAACCTTAACCTTAACTCCCCCATTCCAACTTCTTCACCCCACCCCCCCCCCCCCCCCCCAAGATTTCTATATAAATAATCCCCATGCACTCTCCATTTTCCCCACAACCAAAAACAAACCCTACAACTTTCTATATAAATAATTTCCTTACAACTTTGTAGTCAATTTCGATCAGATCGATGGATAGAGTGAGCAAAATGGTGTCGGAGAAGCCGGTGGTGATCTTCAGCAAGAGCTCGTGCTGCATGAGCCACACGATTAGGTCGCTCTTCTCGGATTTCGGGGTGAATCCGACGGTGTACGAGCTCGATGAGATTGCACGTGGGCGGGAGGTCGAGCAGGCGCTCTCCCGCCTCGGCTGCAACCCCACCGTGCCAGCTGTCTTCATAGGCGGCGAATTCGTCGGCGGAGCCAACGAGATCATGAGCCTCCATCTCAAGAGGTCCCTCAAGCCCATGCTCAAGAGAGCTGGGGCCCTCTGGGTCTGAAATTTTAAGATTATTATTACTATTTTCAATTCAATAATTAACAAACAATGTTTTTTTTTTTGAGAGCGAGTGTGGGAGTAGTGTTAGAGAGAAAGAGAGGTTTTTTTGGCTCTTGAGATTGCTAACCGTGGCACTATAGTTTTTGAGTTACTGAATAATTAATATGATGTACTATCCAATTATGAGTCAGCTTTTTTTAGTAAAGCTGGCGCTTGTGTTTTTCTGATTTTGTTAATTAATATATATATAAATTAAGTTGAGTTGAGTTGATTTGAGTTGTGTTAATTTGTGTCCAATGCTGCTTTGATTTCTCTTTTGCTTTTCAATATTTGGGTGTTACTGGAAATCCACTGATGAAAAGTTTGATTGGTACATTTCGATCCTAAATTGGAGCTTCTGATATGAAAAGTTGCGGCACTTTTAAGGAAAGTATCGGTGCTAATTAATTAAATTAATTAATGTATGTAAAGTTGGTTTAATTAATTAATTAATGAAGGAAAAAAATAGTCTTTTATTTTCACCTGCATGCAGGAGAAAACGTGCTGATTCTAAGGTGGATAATCCCGTATTAAGATAATCCGGAATATATGAGCCGTGATTATTAATTAATTGACTTGTGCATTACGATTAATTAATTATAGTCTTATCTAAAAGAGAATCTGATGTCATTAGCATATAAATATGTGTGTATTCGTGTGTGCTGCCACTACCAGTGTGTGTGCGTGAGAGAGAGAGAGTGACAATTTTACGTGGCATAAACATAATTGATACTATGGAATAGGAGAGTGATGGAATGTGTAATCACACATTAATATCAAATATATTGTCAAGTTGACACGCACAACTGCTTTGGCAAAAATGTGAGATCATATCCAACTTATAATATTTCTATTAATTTTAATTTTTTTAATAATAAAATAGAATAAATTTTTCACTAACTTTATCCATTTTGAAAAAGTAAATGTTAACTATTCATAATTACTTCTTATTTTTAAGTGCAATTATTAATGGTAGAAAAGTAAAATTATTCATCTCCTTCATTTGTATAATAATAAGTTGTTTGATATATATTGGAATAAAATTTTAAATTTGAATTTAAGTACATTAGTACTCCAATATACTTTCTGATTGTGTTGATATTAGCTAATTTTTAATTCGGATATCTCATTCCAAGATTTATCTCGTAAAACTCACACAAGCTTTTCTATAATTATTTATTAACTAATGGTGATGTCGGTAACAGTCTAACAGATATACTAGACTTTTAATCGCTGCTCAATTTGATTTTTAGAGGATACTTATATAGATTTGCTAATACACATTTGGGAGTTGGATCGGGTTGGGAACAGTTTTTTTTTTAGGGGCACCTGATTATTGTAGATTATTGGAGTATTTATTTTGGATTATGCTAAATGATTATGCATAACAATATTAATATTGCACTGAATGTATAAAGTTATTGTACAACTGACAATTGTGCAATAACTTTAAACATTAAATGCTACAATTTTATACGTTTTGTACAATATTTTATATTTTCTCACAACAAAATTAATTTGTTCCTACAGTAACCAACTCTTATACAATTGTTTCATTTTTCCCTCTTTGTATAATTTAATTAGCACATAAGGCGCAAACTTATAGTGGGTACATATATAGGGGCATTAGTCAATTATAGCCCCACCTTTGTACCCGCAATTACGTTATAGCCCAACCTTTCAATATGCAAATATAGTCTGATTTTTGCTCCGTTAAATCATTTATAGCCCGGTAACTAACGGCCGTTATCTCGTGTTGACGTGGACAAACGGATGTGACGTGTTTGTTAAAAATGCCAACAAGATAATAAAATAATAAGGTTTATTAGTTACTTATAGCCCAACCTTTCCATATACTATAACTTTATAGCCCGACCTTTCAAAAATATCAAATATAGCCCGAAAAATATTCCTGCATTACATCTATAGCCCGATTAATAATAATAGATAAAAGTTGAAAATTAACACAAAAAATTGCAACTTCTAAACTCTCGTATCACATAATCATTTTCCGAATATTTTTTCTCATTTTCTCAACAAAGAAATTACAAGAGTGAATACCTATAAATTGTATGATAATTTTGTAAGACATGTTATATTTGGATAACACGTGCAAATTTAATTAATCTATTTCGTTATCACCTGTATTTCATATATTTTCGTTTCCAAGTTTTTATGCTATATAAAATTAACTTTATATAAAATATGAAGGAGTTAATTTCTTCGTATTTCCTTTGTTGAGAAAATGAGAAAAATTATTCAGAGAATGTATGTGATACGACAATTTAGAAGTGACAAATTTTTGTGTTAATTTCCAACTGTTATCTATTATTATTAATCGGGCTATAAATATAATGAAGGAATAATTTTCGAGTTATATTTGATATTTTTGAAAGATCGAGCTATAAAGTTATAGTATATGGAAAGGTTGGGCTATAAGTGACAAATAAACCTTATTATTTTATTATCTTGTTGCCATTTTTAACGGACACGCCACATCCGTTTGTCCACGTCAAAACGAGATAACGACCGTTAGTTAATCGGGCTATAAATGATTTAACGGAGCAAAGGTCGGGTATATATGTATATTATTGAAAGGTTGGGCTATAACGTAATTGCGGGTGTAAAGGTGGGGCTATAATTAACTAATACCCCTATACAAAATGATAAGCTCCATGGTGAATTGGTACGCTTTGATAGTGAGACAAATTTCCAATTCATTCATGGTTTCTTAATTTTTTCGCTTATAATTATAACTTCAAAAAATAAACTAATTTATTAAAGTAATTACATCAAACGTTAATGAAAATCTCTTTATACACAACATTCTCCATGGAGATATAACCATCATCATTATCACCACATATCAATATCTTTAAACACAAATCTTTGCACATACAAAAATCAAATATTCGGACTTAGGACCTTGACTTTGAATTCGCTAACGATGGGTAAACATTTGATTTCTCGATAGAATATGATTTCAAGCGGGTCGATATATAACTTAATTACATTAAAAAAAATCCATCACCTCACAATTATATAAAATTGAAATTGATAAAAAATATGAAAAAAGAAAATGGAAATTCATGGTGATACCAAACTCTCGAAATACGTAAAAGTATGAAGGGAGCCATAACCTTTGGTGCCGAAGCTCTCCTCCACAAGAGATGAGGAGCCACCATCTTCTTGTTTATAGAGGTAAAGTTTGTTAATTTGAGTTGGGGTAATGACTGCCTTGACCACAGTCCCACCTCCATCACAAAAATACAAAGGTTTCAAATAGGAATAGCATAAGGGTTGGATTCTTGTGTAATCAATAGCCATATCTTTCTTCCATACTCCATCTTCCTCCATGACCCACACAACAAAGCGATAGCAATGATTCGAGCAGAACGCCAACCTCCCCCTGAGAAGACAAACATCCAAATTGATGGTCGAGCACTGATACGGCTGAAACAACTCCGCCGGCAGCGGCGGCGCCACCACCTTCCCGTAGCACTCCGCGGACACGTCGAAGGTGAGCACGTCGACGCCCCCGCCGCCGTCGCTAAAACGGCGATGGGAGACCAGCCAGTGGAGCGCCCCGCTCACAAACACGCCCTTCCGAGTTATGAAGCGGATGGCGTCGCTGCCGAGGCAGAGCTGAATCTTTCTCTTGGAGTCGCTCACGACTCTCCAGGCGTCGTCGTTGAGGGAGTACACCTCGGTCTCGCCGAACAACTCGAGATGCGATTTGACGATCTTGTAGTCGCCGGCGGGGTCGTGTCCCAGTCCGTAGACGTGCACGGAGACCTTCGTCAGCCCTCCGGCGACCGTGGATCCGATCCGGGGCGGGCAGCGCGGGGCGGGCAGCTGCCGGTGGGCCCCAGTCGAGGGGTTGTATAAGCGGAGGGTGTCTCCGGCTGCGACGCACCTCAGTGCGCCGCAGGAGACCTCCGTGTACGGGTCGCCGTCGAAGGGGAGGGGCGGCAGCGGCAGCGACGCCGCCGTCGACAGGGCAGAGATTGGGAAGGCCACGTGTCTTGCTCCTTCGCCGATGTCGGAATAGAGCTTTAGCGCCAACATCTCACGGCCGCGGTATCTCCTCGCGAACCAGCCGCCGCCGCCTAGGATCATCGTGTTCCATGATTTCGAAACCGTCGAAAACCGTAGGAGAGATTTCACGGGGAGATTCAACGCTATTATCTCCACCAACTCCGCCGGGATGTGGCGCCGCCGCCGCGTCTTCCTCTGCTCGGGCATCACTGAATTGATTAATTTGGAGGACAAGTGTTTTTAATAATGTTTGATTATGTTATAATGAAACATGATTAACATTTATTTATAGCCAAAAAAATTAAATTTAAAAAAATTACTATATATCATATTTTTGAAATACTCAATCAAAATAAGTATTTTTTTAATCAAAATATTCCAAAACTATGATGTATATATATATATATATATATATATTTATATTTATAAAATTCATTATATATATTAATCATGTTGTATTAATACAAATTATTTTCAAATTCTATCTCTAATATACAAACCAATTAGGTATTGATTTTTGTTATTACTCCATTAAAGACGATTCGAGATCAATTTTTAATTGATTTCAAATATTGAAAAACGAAATACTCGGCTGGTTATATCTATATTTCAAATCCTAATTGAAATATATAAACCTTAACTCTTACGATCTTTGTAAACTGAATCCAAAATATATCACTTTAAACTTGCATATATATTTCGGGAGATCCATATTTATCCCTATATATATTGTTTTTGTCTTTGTAAAGATATGGAGTAATAATTAGTGTTTGATGATAATTAGAATGTGTAACAAATTTGATTAAGTATTCGTTATTGGACGGCTTCTTCTCTTATTTTTTCAATACTAAAGTGACGTTTTGATTCCAATTAACAATTTCAGCAAGTGATGGACGGTTATCGGAATAACAACGAGGAGTGGAGCGGGTGCGATGATATCGCCGATGTGTGGGAGCCGTATCGAGGCAAGTACCCTGAGCCCACCCATCGTGAATCTAATCTCATTCACCACTTTCTTATCAATTTTCCCTTGGAAGATGACAATTTTGTTGAAGAAGAAAACCAACCTTGGAATTTCTTCAAGAGGCATCTCGGATCGCCTCCTAACCTTCGATCTCGGCTCATCCGATTCCTCACACAAGTCCGCGCTACCAAGGTCACTATACCAAGTATATCTATGTCTCTTCTTTATTGCTAATAATCCTATATTTGTCACAACAATTGCAGGGTTACGGCGTGGATACGTACTTTGATTTCTCGGTGGTCCCTGATTGGAGAAGATTCCATGTTTTCATCCCGCGCAATCTAAACGACCAAAAGTTCAACCGTCAAGCAATCGTCGCATCCTTCTTTGCCCTTCGCACAATCAACGCCAGCACGGTATGTAACTACCTCTATTCAGTGATAAGCGGGATTAATAAAATATAGGATTGTAAAACTAGTTCAAAATTGAGCAATTCATCAAAGTAAACAATAGATTTTTTTATCAATCCATTCTATCATGCAAAGTAAACGCTGATGATGGCGAATCTTGTAATTAATTGATTAGGGCAAGAATTACAAGGTGGTGAGCGCGGAGAAGCTGGTTTCCACAACCACCGACATATTGCTTCTCACTTTTACTGCAAAGGAGATTATTGATGCTACTGCACATTTGGAAAATTTACAAGCCATGTTGTATGCCCCAACTCGCTACGGCGCCACCACTTATGAACTCCTAGAATGGAAGTTTAAACCAATTCCATATGAGCAACTTTAGTTTCAACCTCTTCTCTTCCTTTTCCTAATCATGTGCTTTCTATTAGATTGTATTTACTATTGATCAGATGAGATACAAACTCCATGTGAGTATCTCTTTTTTTTCTTTTGGAGCTAGGTGTAGATATAAAGGAATTTAAAACTTTGCTACAAATGGGTCGGGACCTTTGTCTTTATACATTAACCATTCTATCATTATGTGCATGATTTCTTCGTTAAATGTTTCTGATGTTTTTGGATAGGTTCACAATTTAAAGATCATCAGCCACAAAACTTGATAAGAACTAAATGTGCATATTATAATTCTTTTTCTACATGTTAATGGAGAAGACGATGGATATTTTAGGAAAGAACTTGTTCTACTAGGGGGTAACTTAATAACTAAGAACATATATATACAGTATAGACTCTATAAATTAATACTTTCGGTATCACCAAAATTTATTAAGAGAGTTATTAATTAATCTATAAATTAATAATTATTAATTTATAGTGAAATACTTAATTTTCAAACAATTTT
>JAYJMF010000056.1:4744323-4801467 GCA_036873715.1 Salvia sclarea
TTTTACGAAAAACTACATTCAGGTGTCTTCCCCCCCCCCCCCCCCTACACCTGTTCAGTATACAAAGGGACCCTACATACTTGTTAATTGTCCAAATTCTTTATTAATTTGTTTCAATATACAGAAGTCTTATATCATAAAGTATAACCCGTATGTATATTTTGCAAATCAATTATTCTTGATGGTGTTATTATATTCATTCTTAATTCTTAAATCATATCCTATAATCTACATTATAATGTTGATTGGAGACACCACATTGATCCTAGGTTCTACATGAAATATTAATGATTTTTATTTTTTATTAAGGTGCAAATACGTCCTTAAACATTTTTTAGAAGAGCAAATATACACCTAACGTTTGATTTGGATTAATTGCACCCTCAACGTTTGAAAATCCGGGTAAAAAGGCCCCTATCTTTTGATGGAAAGTTAATGGTGTTAAAAAAAAAATCAATTACCCGTGGAACATTGGAAGACATGCAACTTGAATATGTTGATTTATTCCTGGTAGGTTCTGTTCTCAATCAAACTAATCATAGAGATAAAGTTGCAAGACCAATTAATATATGGTGTTTTGCAGATTCATTGGCTGCGGTTGTTGATTAGCGTTGTTAGAGCACATGGAAGGCGATGGAGCTCTCCTCCTGCTGTGTCAATGCCATCCCTCTGCACGAGTAATCAGCCAAACAGATTGTATAGCAATGTCTATATGGAACCCTTTCTAATGTGTCTGACACCATGAGAGAAGTTTAAAAATTATACACAAGTGAAATATTATTTAAAGTGTGGAAAAGCATAGCGTGAGAATAACACTATTAAAGAGATATTCAACATAAATGTTTTAAGAATTGATATCCATCATTGCAAGTTCATCAGATAAGACTTTCATGTACGAACCTTCACCAAGCCCGCAGCTCGCCTCTTGCAAGGCAAGAATAGATTCAATGTAGTGCTGTAAGAAACATGTCCCTGTAGTAGATTTTATAGTACTTGATAATTGCCCAAATCCATCAATATTTTGTCTAGACTCCTCGAATAGGCTACATGATTGCAGAATAATGTATGATAGTCTCGTCTCGTATTTATATGTCTCCAAATCAATGACATAATCACTCCCCTTCCCCTCCACTCCTCTGTGCACACCTCGTCTTTATATAAATGTTTGATTATTATAGAAAGTTAAAAAAAAAACATTCAATATTCATCAAAATATGAAGGATATATCAAAATACACACCTTTTGGAAAAATCCTTTACTTCTTGGATATCGGGGCTGGATATAAAATTTCGACGCGTTCTTCAATATTGTAATCTTAGTTGTCCCTGAAATGCAATGTAAATATTTATGAACGGATTCAAATTTCGAATAATTTGATTAATTTACTAAAAATTTACCTTTGAAAACAAATACAGTCGCAAACTGCAAAGCTAACATTACAGGATACTACAAACGAATAGAATATAAAAGTAAGAATAAACAAATAAAATAAAAGAAAGCTCCCCCAAAATATCTATTGAAGACTATTAGCATCATTGTCAAGTATCTGGAAATTTGAAAAAGTATAAATATATTCCTCTTTGAGTCGAGACATAAACTTTCTTTTCAAGTCCATAGGAATAGATATTTGTATTTTCTCACCCTGCATTCAAAACGAAATTTTAATTTGTATGTGGTTATGTTTGAATAAGCTTGAATATTTAACAAAAATCGAGAAAACAAATTCATAAAGTTCAAATAAATATTTTAGACGTTATTAGGTACAATAAATTGGTACTCGGTCAATACCGACATTCACTAAGCAATAATTTGAATGTTCGCATTGATGTATATAATGTCTAGGTCTATATTGTGTAATCCAATATTACTATAAGCTTTATTTAAGTTTAATGGAGTACATAAATAAATAGGAAGTTTACATCATCTCGAGCCCTTCTATTCTCATCTTCGTCTTCTCCTTCTTGTTGGATTTATGCCTTTGGGCCCATAAGCGCAGTATTCGCACAGTGACCAATTTTTTCGTCGCCCGTGCATATCAAGAGCATTCAAACGTGTGTTTCTATTGCCGGTCTGACATATTTTATTTAATCTGTAAATCAAAAACCAAAAAATTCACACATAAACAACGATGTGCATAAAATAGAATAGAGATGGTCTGAAGAAGTGACTACAACTCGACGCCGACGGCGAGGATGGGCGCGGGCGGGGTCTCAGTTTGGTGTTCTGCTGTGAATTTCTTTTATTTATTTTCGTTTGAAATTGGAAATATAACGGGGGATAAGTATATGGTAATGATATTATATTAGGATATATATGGTTAAGTCGGCGCTAATGATGTTATTTTTTCGCCTTTGATGTGATTTTTTTGGCTTTTTTGTTATTATATAATTATATGAAAAATTTACAAAAAAAGGATTTGAGAATGGAATAATTCTAGGGGTCTTGGGGATGGTGGGAATCAAACCCTAGATTATACTATTATAACATGATGATGATGATGATTCAAAATGACACTATTAGTTATAAAAATGGCACTTGACACTAGTCTCTAAAAAAAGAAAAGTCAACAGTGTGCGACCTGCCGCACTAGAATGTGCCTCATTTTGTTGTATTATTATTGAGTTAATGTGCACAAGTAATAGAGCATCATTGATGGCTGCGCCAATATCCTTTTCACTCATTTTTTTTTCAATCATTGAAATATATAGTGATGTGTAATGAGGATGGTTTTGTGCATCCTCATTGGGCCGGCCAATGACCCAGAAGGAAGGCCCAAAACCCAGAAGAGGATAACTTGGAATGAGGAGGAGATGGGAGAACAAGCCGACAAAACTCAGAGGCCATGGCAGGATCTCAACAACGGTTGGAGAGCAAAACTCAAAACTCGTTGCTCTCCTCAGAAAGGCAGAACCGTGGAGGCCCCATACCGAACCCTCTGCAACGGTTCCATCTGACAGGTTATAACGGACATCCCTTCCCTGTAAGCCTGTCGGATGAAGGACAATTTACTGTTGGCTAAGACATCCCTTAAGCATGCTTGGAGTATATTTGGCACAGAAAACTCGATATAATCGAGAGCTAAAGGAGTAAATACCCTCATACCACGAAGGCAGAAATACCGCAATACCCATCATTATGTCTCTCTATATACACGCCTAGAGCGATCAGTGTAAGAAGATTGAAATCTCATTCGATACTATAACACTCAGAACCATTAATACATAAATATTCCAAGGATCATCACCATCATCATCATCATCATCATCATCATCATCTTCTCGATCGTTATTCCATCACCTTTCTTATATCATCTCGACTAACACCTTGAATGACCTTTAACACCTCTTTGATCCTAAAGGGTTTTAACAGAACTCATCAATGTGTGTTTGTTTTATTTTTTGTGTACGCTATATTGATTAACGTGGAAGGCATTTGCATATTTTATTTATTTATTTATTTATTTATTTATTTATATATATTAATAATTGTTATTATTTGTAATTTCATTTTCTTTTAGAATTTCAAGAGGGACCCAACAATTTCCCCCAACTTTGAAACTTCATCTTGTGGTCGATCAATTTTATTCATTAATTTGAGTACCATACATTGCTCCCCATGAACGTTGGGCTCCTCGAGAGGGAGCTCACTCATCAATATGCATTGATCCTCGTGAGCGATCTGATGCTCTGTGGTCTGGCTCCAATCGGGGACTTCACTCATCAACTCGAGTGGCATGTCTTGCTCCTCTTGAAAGTTGGGCTCCTCTGATTTCTGACTCAAACGTTCTCTTAATAAATCCATATTGTTGTTGATATCAGAGAAAGTCTTTTCTAAATTCTTCATCTGCCTCCCAACCTCAGCTATAAAGGACTTTACCTCTTTCTCTATAAGTTGCATCGTCATATGCTCAGCCACTCTTAGTTTCATTTGGTGCAACTCATGCATCGCCTCATTTCTCAGCCATTCTTCGAACTCCAACATACTACTGACCTCATAATCTGAGTAGGCGGCCAAACGTTCTTGAGTCCACATCATAAACTATAAAAAGAAAAACACCTGAATTAATAAATAAATATCTTATTATTAGCAGTGTGATAATCTTAGCAGTCCCCGGCAACGGCGCCAAAAATTGATCGCTTATTTTCCTAACAAATAAATGATAGTAAAATAGGCAAGTATTTATATCGTATCCACAGGGACTGCACAGCGAAAACACACTTCCTAAACACAAATACGTCTCTATTATCCAGGACTCGAAAGGATGTTTTTGTAACCAAAACTTCAGAATTTAATCCAAAGAAAAATAAATAAAAGCAAAACTAAAAAGGTTTAACTTAATGAGAAAAAACGGCTGATCCTAGGGACATATTACACTGCTCCTAATTATGTGAATTTGACCTGCTAACTTAATGACCACTTTAATCCAACCCTGGTGAAAGATCACTATTATGTCTGTTTACTCCAGTTACGGTCATCTACAGCTGTTGATTAACACCTAGCCTATTACCCGTAAGTATCAATAACTAGTCTATTAACTCCCAACAAGCAAGAATAAATCAACTCAATCAAGATCACGAGAATAATGAAAACGAAAGGACTAAATTACCAACAATTCGTTGTAAAGAGATGATTGAGGATTGTCAATCCACAATCTCATAATCCGGGTACAATCAAGCTAGAAATGCCAATTGTCCTTCCCCAAAAGTGGGAGCCAAAAATCCCAAAAACTAGAGTAAAAATCGTGTGTCCAAGATAATGACTTGAAAACCTAGAAAATTAGGTTTAAAAGCCTAGCAGGAGGCGCCGCCCCGCGCCAGCGGGACTGCCGCTTCGGCGGGGCGCGCTGGCGGGACTGCCGCTTCGGCAGGGCGCTTCCTCGGCCCGCTCCGGCGGGACTGCCGAGCCTGCGGGGCGCTTCCTTGGCCCGCGCCAGCGGTACTGCCGCTTCGATGGCCGATCACTTCCAACTTCACAACCGAAATATGATGAACGATCCGCAAAACGAGATTTGACGTACACCACCTACAAAAACACGAGAAATGATTTTTCAGGCGATTCTTATAGCACAATTCTCGAAAAACAAAGGGATGACGAGACCACACGAGCGACAAACAACACGCCGCAACACACACAAAAACCCAACAAACAACATGTACGAGTATTGTCATGGAGTTTGAAACAAAAACATATAATAAAAACATTTTTTAAATAAGATTGAGACATGTACGACCATTTCGACGAGGCGATGCAGCCGTTAATTTTGAAAAACATAACATATAGTAAAATTATTTTTTATATAGGATTCGGGACATGTACGAGCATTAGAATGAGGTGATGCAACCGTAGCTTTTGAGACGATAACATATAGTAAATTATTTTGTATATAGGATTTGGGACATTTACGAACATTTCGACGAGGCGATGCAAACATGGCTTTTAAGACGAGATCATACATATAAAATTATTTTTCTATCAAATTTGGGACATGTACGAGCATTTCGACGAGGTCATGCAACCATGCATATATACATCGATTTGGCGAGACCATGCAACCATAAAACATGAAGTCGAGGATATTAATATCTCAATATAATTCATTATCAACTTTAAATAATACACCCTCCATCCCATTCATAATGTCTCACTTACCACTTTAGTTTGTCCCACTCATCTTGTTTCATTCCTTTTTTGGCAAAAAAAAAAAAATACGCATAAAATCATGTGGACCCCATGTGGTCCACACCACCTTACACTCATCAATTTTGCCCTCTTTAATCTCCGTACCCAAAAGCAATGGGAGATTATGAATGGGACGGAGGGAGTATTTATTTATGTATTCTAATCTTATAATCGATGAGGCGATGCAACTGTGACTTTTGAGATTAGAATATATAGTAAAATTATTTTGAATATGGAATTTGAGACATTCACAAGCATTTCGACGAGACGATGCAACTGCGGCTTTTGAGACGAGAGCATATATATAAAGTTATATCTTATATAGGATTTGGGACATGTATGAGCATTTCGACGAGGCGATGCAACTGTGCATCGATTCGGCGAGGTGATGCAACCATGCAACATTTTTTGTTAAAACTTACATAAGTAATACCTATTAAAGTCATACCTGTCACCTTGAATTATTACGTTTACGATAATCATAATTAATAACATAAAATAATTCTCGACGGATTTCGAGTGCCATAAACTAGTTTTATTAAAAAGATCACACATTTAATTAAAAACTTTGCCAAGTAGACATTTCAAACTTTTCCTTTTTAGTTATCGCCATATATCACATCTATATGTAGATTTCCTTTGAACAAAGATTAAAAATGACGTTAGCATGACATCCACCTCACCTATTCTCAATCCCATTCCTATTCAAATCCACAAAAATAAATAATCACATCCTCAACAAACACAACCATCATCTCTTATCCTCGGAATGTTTTTTTCTAAGGAGAAAACCACATCACCCAAAAAATACACACACACACACAAAGTGGGGCACCATGAAAAAGTTTGTGAGTTGTCCAGCAATAGTAGAAATTGCAATAATTGCCCCTTCACTTTGTTTTTCTTCCCATCTCCAAACATCAAAAAATCCATCACTCTTCAAATCCTTCTCAATCCAACAAAACCAGCTCCAATGTAGGGAAAAAAAAAAAAAAAAAAAATCCTCCATTTCTCACACACCACAAAAAACACATTCAAATGTTCAAATCAAGAAGATGCCAATTCCATCCCCAGCCATAGCCATCGCCGCCGCCGCCGCCGCTGCTGCCGCCGCCGGAGTCACACTCGCATTGCTAATCCGTTTCTTCTTGCTCCGATTCCAGCATTCCTCCCCAAATTGCAAGGACTCCGAAACCGCCTCCTCCGATCCCTCCGCCGCCGCCGGCGACGCGAAGCGAGGCGGCGCCGGGGCCAGCCCCCGCCGCGCGGCGGCGAGGCGGTTCGGGATGGAGGAGCTGGAGCAGGCTACAATGGAGTTCAACGAGAGCAGCATCATCGGCTGCGGCGCTTTCGGCCTCGTCTTCAAAGGCTTGCTCAGCGACGGGACCGTCGTCGCGATCAAGCGCCGCGACGGCGGCCCCCGCCCCGAATTCGCCGACGAGGTTTGCTCAATTTGATCCTCTATTGCATAATCGTGTGATGTCTCGATGCGAGATTCGGAGAGTTATAGTATCACGTTTAAAAAGGGTTGTCAACGACGAAAATATTTGTCTGCCGACTAATTGAGCACGTTCATAAGTAAAAGATTTATAAATAATAGTACATAGTAACTTAAATGTATGTCAATAAGTGTCTCTTTATATTATTTTCCCCCCGTCCCGTCGAAATTGTTATGTTTCTTTTGGGTACGGAGTTTTAGAAGAGTTGAAAAGTAATAAAGTGATAATAGAAATATATATTGTTTAAAATTGTATGGATGATAAAAGTGTTTTAAAAGAAAACGTAATAATTTCGTTGGGACGATTCGAAAAAGAAAATATAACAACTATATTGGGACGGAGGGAGTATATGAAAAAAGTTAAAGAGATGGATAACATACTCTATTTCCTCAAATCAATTATTCTGAAAAGTGAAAAATGGCAGTATATATGATAGTAACTTTTCAAAATGGATAAAGGGTATATGTGGAAACTTTGTTCTATTTTACCATTGAAGGTTGAAATAGAACCACTTATTGGAGGCAAGTATCAATTTAAAATGTCATGACACTAATGAAAATACAGAAATAGTTGCACGTGTTATGAATCATGATAAAGTCGATCTGCAAACACTTCGTGTAATAGTATAAAATATTTTTGCTTGATTTTGACGGACATTATTCAATTCCTTACACAATTTTAGTATTTACAAAATTACAAAGACACTTTATGAATTCATGGATATTTTGGACAATTCAGAAGATATGTCAGAGTCTCACAAATGTGTTTGCATTTTGACCTTTGCAATATCTGATTTTACCTATTTATTTATTTGGAGTTTTTGCAATATTTGATTTGTTGAAAATATGTTCATGATTGACTACACAGGTGGATTATCTATCTACAATTCAGCACAGGAATTTGGTGACACTTTTAGGCTATTGTCAAGAAAGAGGGTCTCAAATGCTAGTTTTTGAATATTTACCTAACAGCAGCATCTCCAATCATTTATACGGTAAAAAAAAAAAAATACTCCCTCCGTCCCACTGTTATTCGCTTGTTTTGACCCATTATAAATAGTCCGCAATTTTATTTTGAAGAATTAGTCAATTTTAGTGGGATACGCTAGTTTATACAAAAAACACCAATGTGCTACTTATATCGGGTCTAAGAGAGTATAATTCTCATTCACCGAGACACATTCCATGATTAATGTACACAGTTTATCAATGCAGGCAGAGATTCAACAACGAAGCTCGAATTCAAGCAAAGGCTATCCATAGCCATTGGAGCAGCTAAAGGTATCATCAAAATACAATTATATTTTGTTATTGTTACAAGATCAAAAGTGAGACATATATATGTTGTTATGTATATGTTTTTATGCTTTTAACTAAAGCAGGTTTGTGCCATTTGCATGGCCTGCAGCCTCCATCGATTCATTGCAATTTCAAGACATCAAATGTCTTGGTTGATGAGAACTTCATAGCAAAAGTTGCAGATGTTGGAATTTTGAGACTACTCGAGAAAATCGAGGATGCAGGTTCATCGTCTTGCTCAAACTCCTTCAATGCTTTCAGGGATCCAAAGTAAACCAACTCCACATTTGCATGCATTTCTAACATGTAAAAACTTGTGTAAGACAGTCTGAGAGCCGGCCAGGTTTAGGGGCAGGCCTGAGAGTCGGCCAGGTTTATTGGGGGTTCGGATAGGTGGATGAGATAGATAAGATTGACGAGGATGGACTAGGATGTGATTATTTAGATTGTTTAATCATGTGTTTGGATTGGATGACTAAAATGTTGCATAATACCAAAATTGTCCTTGTAGTATAACAAAAACACATAAATTCAAGGATAATTAAAGATGATAAAAAGTAATTTCAGTGAGTGTATTTGTGGAATTTTGCATTATAGATCTAACGATGGTTTGACAATCAACCCAAATGAATAATTGGATCATGGGCCAAATTATTTATCACTATTTGAATCAACCAAACATGTGATTAAGTCGATCATTTTATAAACCAATGCTTATCAAGCAAACCAAACACTCCCTAAATGAATTATTGAGTTGGGTTAGAGAATCAAGAGGTAAAAAATATCGGCCCGACCTGGCCAAGCCATTTGACAGCTCTACTAGCGGGTCAAATTAATATGGCACATTGCAGTATATGCCGGTGTTTCATACGGTTGTATTGAGTGATAATGGCTCTTAGTCAGACCGTCTTACACAAGACTTTCTCCTTTTCTGACCGCAGTCAGCTCCGGCCAAATACTGAATCATGTGTGTCGGAGTGTCTGTCTCAGGTTTGGAGTGCCCGACCCGTTCCAAGATAGGAGCGACGTGTACAGCTTCGGGGTGTTCCTCATAGAGCTCGTATCGGGGAAGGAGGCCGACTACAAAAAGGCATTTCAATCAAACGACGACATGTATCAGTGGGTAAATCAGTGCAAAAACAACCTCCCTTTCCTTGCAACCTTGAACATGATGTGAAGAGCTTGTAACAACTACTAATCTTGGCTCTTTCTTGACCTAGAACAGGTGCATGACCGTCTAAGCTCGGATCATCTAATAGATCAACGGCTCATCGGTAGCTTCACCGAAGAAGGGATGAAGGATTTGATCAAGTTGATGGTGAAGTGCATGATGTTTCCAAGAAGAGAGAGGCCAAGAATGGAGAGTGTAGTAATGGAACTCGATAGCATACTCGAAAACGAGATCACAAGAACCACAATCATGGAAGAATGCACTGCAATTGTAACTCTAGGTAGCCAACTCTTCACAAATTAAGCTATTAGAAATTAATGATGAAAGAATTGTTATGCGTTTTCTCGATTCTTGAAGTGGAGAGAGGGGAAGGATAACTCCAATGTGTACAAATTCTGTTTTTTATATTTTGAAGAGTTAAGTTTTTATTGAATTGAATTTAATAAACAAGTGTTTGTTAGGATATTTGGTACAGACAATGGAGTAATTAATTAGATGTATATACATAACATTTTTTAATTTTGAACCAAATCGATTTGAACGTACCCTATTCTAAAGTAGGCAAAAACTCATGTATACTGATGTATATATATATATGTATATATACATCATCTTATAATTTATAATTTAGGGTGATGGTAATATACTTTGTGTTTCAATACAGGAGACCACCACTTCTAAGTGTATAAGACTATGCCTAATTTATTGCTATACTATAGTATATATACCACCATATACTACATATTAAACTTTCTTATACATAAAATAAATTTTAATACACAAAAAGTTGACTCCAGTGCCAATGACAAGAATACCCCTCATATTGTGTCAATCATGTTAGTTTTAAAAAAATTGTACTTCATTTTATCATGTTAATAATTTAATATATATTAATACGTGTGTAATCAATATATAAATGTAGCAATAGGTTATATGGAAAATATCGTTAAGAAGGTTGTTAGGATGATTGTTGTGAAGTCTTACAGGTTAGAACATATTGATATTAAATAATAGAATTCAACAAATGATTTGCAATTATTTAGTTTGAGAGTATGTATTTTAAATGTACTACTTCTAATTAAGAAAATTAAAAAAAATAGTTTTTATTTTATGCAATATAGAATAATAGATATTTAATGAAAATGGTTATGAAAAATAATTAAGTTATATTTTTCAAAGTCAATATATTTTACCATTATTTGTTCGAATAAAAGAACATGCATTTTATAGCTGGAGATTGTTGAATGACTTGAATCAATGACCATCCTTTTGACAACATATTTTTGATCTAATGGGTATTATTAGTTAATTATACATTCCATCAACATATCTAAACGAATTTTCTTTCAAGTTTTTCATTAGCCTAGAAAGAGTTTTCAGAAACTTTGCCGTACAGAATCCATGTATTATCATCACTTTATTTTCTTCGTCCTTTTAATTTATGAAAACTCATTGTTTTGGATTGAAATCAATTTCCTTTTGCGTATATGATATGATATGAATTACATGTTTCAAAATTGATTAATATTTAGTCTAATTATATGGATATTGGAATCCATTAAGAGTTGAGATCTGCAGTTTTGAATAAGTGGTGTTAACTTACATTTTTACGGTTGAACTCCAACACTATGAACTATCAATAATATTTTTTTTTATTCCATGACATACTAGAATTTATAATAATAGCTTAAGCATCACGTTTCGCCTCTTGAATGTGTACATTATTCACCGATGCCACGTGAAATCACAATTAAATTTATAAAAGTGAAAAATTTTCATGAACATCGTTGTTTCAAGCTTGCATTATTATTGTTCGAGTTTAATGAATTTTTGAGGTCATATAATTTGTTATAAATTTTAATTACACGACATTGACAACAAGGACATTTTTAATAGATAATCATTATTTATATTAATATACGAAATAATTTATATGTATGTTTCATATATTAATTTTTTAATATTAGTTATGACTATCTTTCTATATTTTTATCTGATTATAACTGCATCGCACTAGGGCAAATCTAATAAGTATTTAAAAATGAATTTCTATTTCTATTTCAGGTCAGCCAGACCATAGTCTTATGGGGACCGCAAATGTAAAAACAAAAATAGAAAGCTACTTAATTGCAAATTTCAGAAAGTAAAAAGATAAGGGAGCAACGAGCAATCTGTTAACTCCAAATATCCTCTCTCCCTCTCAAAAACTGTTCTCGTTTCTCCATAACTCATTTTCCACAGCAAAGCTCATCAATTTTTTTGTATAATAATGGCATTTTCCGCTGTGTTTTCCGGCAATGTTGTGCATTTCAAACCATTAGCCGCATCTCGGCGGGAAGCCAATTCAAGCGGGCAACGTCTCCCTACAAAAACCACCAAATCCCGCAAGCAAAAGCCGCGGAATTCCCGTCCGCCGCCGCCGCCGAAGCCGCCGCTATCCGCCCTGGAAGGCGGAGACGCCACCACCTTCACCCGCCTCCCTCCCAGAGACGACTTCGGCTTCGATGAATTAGCTTCAGATTCGGTAAGTGAAGTAATCAAGCTAGCTGACATTAAAGCCCCAGCTATTAAAACCAAGAAAATTGACCCCCAAATTGGGGGAGATAGAGGGTTTGGTTCGAAAATCGGTGAGAGTGAGGAAAAATTGGATCTTGAAGATGAATTCGATGATGAGGATGAGGGAATTGTCAAGAAAGTGGGTTATGATTATGGAAGATTTGAGCTTTATGAAGTGGGCTCTGATATTTCCGATGATGAGGATGATGATTTTGATGGAGAGGAAGGGTTTTTGGTGTCTGGTGAGGAAGGTGAAGATGAGGATGAAGATGAAGAGGGAGTTAGGGAGAAAGAGAAAGGGGTGCCTGCAGTGATGAGATGTTTTGATAGGGCGAAGATCTTTGTGAAGGCAGGGGATGGTGGGAATGGAGTAATGGCGTTTAGGAGGGAGAAGTTCGTGCCGTTGGGGGGCCCGTCTGGCGGGGATGGTGGGAGGGGAGGGAATGTGTATATGGAGGTGGATGGGACTATGAATTCGCTGCTGCCATTCAGGAAGAGTGTGCATTTCCGGGCGGGGAGGGGCAGCCACGGGCAGGGGCAGCAGAAGAACGGGGCGAAGGGTGAGGATTTGGTGGTGAAGGTGCCACCGGGGACTGTGGTGAGGGAGAGTGGTGGGGAGGTGCTCCTCGAGCTGCTGTATCCGGGGCAGAGGGCGTTGCTTCTGCCCGGAGGGAGAGGTGGGAGGGGCAATGCCTCGTTTAAGACAGGGACGAATAAGGCGCCCAAGATTGCGGAGAATGGGGAAGAAGGGATTGAAATGTAGGTGCCTTTGTTGCTTATGTTCTGCTTTTTTGATGCATTATGCTTTGTGCTTATTTCTAACTGTTAATCTTGTTGGTTTCTTTACAAGTATTGGGATTTGGAGCTTCTTAGTGTAGAAAAAAATCATCAAATTGAGTAACTGAATAGATAGATTGAGTTGGTATTGAAATTATGCAATGATTTAGTGCCATTCAAATATCGTCTTAAAATGTCATTAGCGGCTTAAAATGTCATTGAGTATAGGATTAGTGGATTGTGAGCTTCATAATGTAGGAAATCATCTAATAGAGTAACTGAGTAAATAGATTTGAGTTGCTTTCCTTAAGTTGGTATAAAACTTATGTAGTGATTTAGTGGAACTCAAGTATCATCTCAAATTTCATTAGTGGCTGAAACAAGCTATACGATTCCTCATAGTATTTTGTTTTGAGCAGTGTCTTTTGCCACTAGCTTGTGCTCGAACATGCTTCTCCATTTTTTGTTGACTTTTAGTGTTTTAGTGTTTCTAGGTTCTGTCTTGCTGTTCTAGTGTCGTCACTGTTACCATAGTATTAGTCTTGTATTCAAAAACTTTGTGTCTTGATCAGGTGGCTCGAGTTGGAGCTGAAATTGGTTGCGGATGTTGGGATTGTCGGAGCTCCAAATGCCGGGAAGAGCACGTTTCTCAGTGTCATCAGCGCTGCTCAACCAGCCATTGCAAATTATCCCTTCACAACTTTGCTTCCGAATCTTGGTGTTGTTTCGTTTGACTTTGATGCTACAATGGTAGTTGCAGATCTACCCGGACTACTAGAAGGCGCTCATCGAGGTTTCGGGTTAGGCCATGAATTCCTTCGTCACACTGAGAGATGCTCGGTTCTGGTACGTTACCTAACTGCCTTTTATGTAATGATGCTTGTTTGCAATCTTTCTCTAGTTTATGTTCGTTTTGTAAGTTCATACAACTTCATCGTGTCTCTCAATTTCCGTGCTATTAATTCTTGAATGTGACACTAATTAGAAACTTCTAATGTGGAGAGTTAGGTACATATAGTTGACGGCTCGTCTGAGCAGCCCGAATACGAGTTTGATGCAGTTCGCCTCGAGCTGGAGATGTTCAGCCCTGAGCTTGCTGAGAAGCCTTATTTAGTAGTGTTTAACAAAATGGACCTACCCGAGACATCCGAAAAATGGCCATCGTTCAGAGAAGCTCTACGAGCACGTGGATTCGAGCCTTTTTGCATGAGTGCAATTACAAGAAACGGGACCCAGGAAGTCACGAATGCTGCTTATGAGCTCGTACAGAAAAATCCAGCAAACAGAGATGGTCAGAAACCGTTCACATTTTCGTTTACAGTGTTGATTTCTCGTTTCATTTGGTTGTCGAGAGTGCCTTTGCACGTGATGAAGGAATAACATCGCCTACTCTATTTGTCCAATTGCAGGTTTTGAGGGTCCGTTTGACTTGAATTACGTGGCTGATAAGATGCAGAAGCAACGGGCAGCTCCTATAGGCGAGTTTGAGATATTGCACGACAGCAGCACCAGTTCGTGGCACGTGGAAGGGGCAGGCTTGCAGCGTTTCGTCCAAATGACCAATTGGAGGTAAAAAAATCGAACCTTTAGCCGAAAACATTTGAGATCAAAGTGATTGATTTCGATTTGGTCCTGTTGAACCCATATTTACGCCTTCCATATATCCTTGGAACAGATATAACGACTCTGATACGAGATTTCAACACGTCCTGGATGCGTGCGGTGTGAATAAATCCCTCAAGAAACGAGGCGTTAAGGAGGGTGATACAGTCGTCGTTGGAGGGGTATGATCAAAGCCTTCTCTGGCTTCTCTAACTTGCATCACATTCCTCAAAACACATCACATCATATTGTGACAGAACATAATAAATATTTTTAGGATGCCAGAATTCTATGATTGATCTTAATTAGGAACATACCAATTCTTGCACATTTGCATCTATTTCTACATGGATTTTTCTCTAAGGGTATGATCCTCGTTTGTCATGATTCCTTCTAGATGGAGCTCGTGTGGTACGACAGTGCAGAATCCGGCCACACAAGTAGGCGAAAGCCAGCTGAATCGGTTGAATGAGCTCGACCCAGATCATCATATCTCAACAAGGTTAAATTATCATAACATTATTGTGAGGTATTGGCTTGTTTCTAGATGGACGTCTAAACCAAGTCGAGAGAGATTAAGTGGCTCGGATTGGAAACGTATTGCCTCAACGAAGACTAGCAAGAACGATAAGGCGTTTGAGCAACGGCCTATGCGGATGGGAGCACCAAGATCACTACTTTCCCGATTCTACATGAGCCCTATCCGGTCGAGGTGTTTCAGACCTAGATATGCATTCGACGAGGCACCCTTTTCGAGGCTCGCCGTTTTCCTTCGTTGGGAGTGAGATGTTGATGTTGTTTTTCTCCTTTTCTTTAGCTCTTAGTTTCTACTTGTGAGCTACACTATTTTTGTTTTGTTATGTATGAATTTATTTACCTGTAAAAGTTCAAAAATTTATCAATAATTCAATTTGTATGGATTCAATATTTATTGATTTCTGTCTTTTTTGGTAGAAAATGATGATGTTGGTCACAATTTATGGCATGAACCAAAAGACACAATATTGTTATTTTTTCTTTTTGAAAAATATTGTTTGATTTCAGTAAATGTCTTAATATTGTTATTTTTTCTTTTTGGGCTGTCTTGAATTAGGGCGATGGCCTGATGAACGGGCAACAATTTCTTGAATTGGGCTTGATTGATTTTTGGCAAAGGTGGTTATGTATTTTTATTTTTATTTTTATAATAAGGTAATTGCTTATTTTGAACAACCAAGGAATAAACAATAGTTTTCACAAATCTAACAAAGTGGTCGAAGTAAGTCAGTAACTATTGAAATCATACATAAATCGATAAATTTAAATAGAATCTATCGAAATAACAAAACGTAACATCACTTGATTTATTTGAATTTATTAAATGCAGAATGATAATTGGTGTAGAGTTTTTTTGATAGGGAGCAAATCTGAGAGTTGTACCTTGACGCATGGACCCTAGTACCACAATCTTTGACTGTGGCCCACTCTCAAGATTCACTTTTACTGTTTATAGTAACCTCTCATTTTCACTCTCCTACAATACACTCAATTTCAATATTACTATTGTCATTATGGTGTACTCATTTTGTATTTCTACAAATGTTCTAATTTTTAAATTGATTTTGTCTTTCAATAAGTTATTTTGTTTCAGTTTTTAATAGTAAAATAAAAGCATAATTCTCACTTATAGCCTTTATTCACTTCGAAAAATTATTGTCATGCATCACTTTCTATTTTCTAGAGTAAATATTAAGATCCATCTCCTTAATTTGTGTAATAAGATGTATTAAAAAAAATTATCGCGATACAAAGAGAGTAAATTGGACCAACTGTTTTAATTTGGTTATAAGAGTCATATTATAATTTTTTTGCTCTAATCTTTAATTTTGGTTCTCGATCCAACCTTTTTTAGAATCTAAGTCATTTTCTTTCTTAGTTTATTCATAACAAAACTACGAGCTTCGAGTTAAATTAACATTCTTAATTGAGGCTTTACTATTAAAGAGATTACATTTTGATTTTATATACTTGTAGACACAATTATATAACACACCATTTGTAAGCAACAATCCTAAGCATAATTGACATTTAGTTTGCATTAGCGCTTTTCTTTTCACTTATATTTCGAAGCCTAAACTATTCTTTTGTCCATTTAACTTCAAAGAGAGGAATAAAATAAATAAATCAGGTTTTCATTTTTATATAATTTGATAATCTTGAAAGTAAATTATGAAATATGAGAAAGAAAAATAATACTAATATTAACTACATATCGTTTGTGCTCATAGTAATAAATTCTTATAAGTAGTGTGCAGTAATACCGCCTCTGCGCGAGTATTTTCCCACTTTTGTGTGGGTAATTTTCCCGTCTTTTATGCGGTGTAATGGTCTCGTCTGCGTGCAGTGTTGAGCTTTAATTATAACATTACTATATATTTATACCACTTGTAATTCTAAAAAAAAAAAAGGGTAACGTATAGTAATATTGTACTCCCTCTGTCTCATTCTTCTTGTCCCCTTTCTTTGGGCACAGATATAAGAAAGTGGAGTTGATGAGTGTGAAAGAGTATAGTACATATGGGGTCCATATGTTTTTTGTGTGTAAATTTTTGCCAAAAAAGAAAATGGGACGGCCCAATAAGAAAAGCAGGACAAGAAGAATGGGACGGAGGGAGTATATTTTTATACTCAATAAAATAACCTATATATTACATACCAACGTAATTTTTATCTCAATGAAATACTTATATACCTTCAGATAATGTATAATTTTATAGAACTGGTATCTTTTTTTCTATATATAAGTTGTTTACACAACCCGAATATAAACAATTTTAGAATCAACGAAAATAAATAAGTAAAATAAATAAATGGAAAAATCTGTAACCTCGTATCACCGTGATGGCGATAATTATTATACCCTACGGCGCGATTAAGGTAGGCCTGAGATAGGTACCCTGCGGGATGCACATGGTACCTTCCCTCAGAGCGTGTGCAGTATAAAGTGTGCCAACGTGGCAGGCGAAGGGGCGCGGTTGATCGACACGTTGGTGGGGGTAGCTTCAGAGGATTGCAACGGAACAGTGCCCACGTGTCAACTCAACTGGCAGACTCGTGTAACGGGATGACGTGTCGGTCATTGTGGGTTAAAGACGAATTTGGTCACATAATCCGGCTGCGTGTTTCCTAGGAATAGGCAATGTGTGTTGTGCGTGAAATCTTTTTCCTTTCTTTTTTGCTTTTTCTTGTTTCTTTTTGGTTGATCTTTATTTCGAGTAATTTTTAAAAAAATGTTTTCTAATTGAATATATATATATATAGGGATTGGTTCAGGTAGGAAAGATAAATTTCGTAGGAAATAGGAATGAATCTGAGCCTTTCATTGAGTTAGATCAATGGTTGAGATTAATACTCAGTTGTGCTAAGTGTTTGTGTTGTGTGTGCTACGCAAAGGTTTGCTAGGTTTTTGTGTTGTTTGTGCTAGAGAATCCGTGCTACGAAATAATGAAATACGTGTTAAACTCGCATATTTACACTCTGTGATAATTAGTAATACTGATGGTGCATGCTACACACATATGAAAGATGTGCTAGATGAAAATATATTTTCCTATATTCCTACACTAAGAGATTTCTCACCATAACCCACCCCCATGAATAGATCGTTGGATAATTCAAATTTTTAGATTTCAAGTAAATACAATGAAGGTTTTTCCATCATAAGGAATGTTCATATAGAAAATGCACAAAAATTGTGTAAGATCGTCTCACCTCATATAAAACAAGTTAAAACACGTAATCAAATTATTTTTTGTTTATATATTCCATTGAGTATTTATTTGATATCTGAAGTTTAATGACTTAATTAATCCATCTAATTAAAATTTAAATGATCTCACAAAGACTCCCCTAATTTATATAAATTCTCAGTAAAATATTTTGGATAAAAAAGAAAAAAAAATCCTATGCTCCATCTAGTTCTACCATCAAGTCTCTGTAGACTAATAAGTTGGGAACAGAGAAATTAAATGACAAGAAAATTAGTAGTGGCCCATTTTTTTAATTTTGGTTACTATTAATACATAAAATGATGCGGCGGAGAAGTGAAATATTTATTAGGGTGATAAAGATCAACCTTTTTTTAGGGGAGATAATAAAAAGATCATCAAGCATGCAAACTCCACCAACTTCAATTATATTGATCGTGATTTTACTTTTACCATAAAAATAAAATAACATGAAAGGTAAAATCACCATATTATGAAACAAGTCAAATTCATATTTAGTGACATATTTGCAATATTATGAGTATTTATAATTATAATTATGCCATTAAAGTATTGATTCAAATATGAAGTTAATTTTATGACTTAATTCATCTAAAGATGAGACGATCTCACAAAGACTCCCTAATAGTTTATATGAATTCTCAAGTAAATATTTAATTTGGATACTCCATCTAAACAACTCCACCATTAAGTCTTTATAAATTAATAAATTGGGGGACAGAGAAATTAAATGAGAAAAAGAAACTAGTAGTAGACCATTTTTTAATTTATTTTGAATATGGTTATTGTTAATACATAAAATGATGCGACGTTGTGTAAATATTAGTTAGGGTAGATAAATCACCTTTTTTTAGGGGAGAGAAAGATCATCATGCATGCAAACTCCACCAACTTCAATTAAATTGATCGTGATTTTATTTTTACCATAAAAATAAAATAACATGAAAGGTAAAATCAAATTTAACAATGATAAGGAGGTGGAAACAAGGATTTGACAGTCAAGGAAAATGATAGCAATAGCAGGCATGGTCTCTCTCTCTCTCTCTCTTAAAAAAAAAGCTTTGTGTTTAACTAAAAATCTGTTTTTATCTTTTCATGATTTGTTTTTTGAGACACAAACATCTTGTCAAATAGTAGCAACTAAAGAGGGAAAAAAATACAAAATTAATTTTGGGAATGATTATAAACAAATTGATGAGTACTATAATCACTTTAATCACACTTCTTGATTTTGGTCCTAACTCGCCAATCATTTCAAAATTCTCATTCAACCTCGAATACCTCAAATAATCATCACAATAATCCTCAATTTTAGTTTGTCTAATTATATTTATAACATATATTATTGTCCATCAACATATAATATATGGATCAATGTATGCACAAAATTATCATTTCCATGTGATGTATAATTACAGCATTCCTAGTTGCTAGTTGATTATTAGCCCTATAAAGATGTGGGGATTGTTCATAGTGATTACATTTAGTAGCCCTTTTTCCAGACTAAAATAAAATAAATTAAAATTCTTATTTCAAATATTTTTAATTCACTAGCTTCAGTGGTTATAAAATTTGGGCAGGAACTGGATATCAAAATATTATGTATTCAAATTAAATTAGTTTAGTAAATTTTCTTGTTACTATTTGATTAAGATTCAAACTAATAATTCAATTCTATAATAATACTAAATATTATTGTGTTGAATGCAAAATTTTGTACCTGAAATTGTCTACTAATTTTCTATTTGGTTGGTATACAAATTTAAACATAAATAATAAAACAGCTTTGTTCAAACACATGCAAAGCATAATTGATCCATAAAATATGGACCATCAAACATTATATATATAGCTAATCATTATTATTATATATAGAAAGGAAAGTTGTTGTTATCCACGTTACCTATATATGCATTACTGCATTAGTGATAATAAAAATTAAATTCTAATATACTGTATATATACTTATATATCGGTAATGTCTATAAATATAACAAAATATCAAAAACATTATTCAAATAGCATTAGTATATAAATACTCTTGTTTGGATTTTTAAGTTTGTATCTTATCAAAACGAATTCAAGTATCGAATTACACACACACAAAAAAAAACAAAAAAAAAATAAAAAAATCTGATTCTTTTACAATCCTCACGTTAAGTGATGGTTGGCTAAGTCTACTTAAACGATCTTATGATGACTTTAACTAATTAAATATCATTGAGTTTTCTTAATCTAATATTGATAATGATGATTTCATAATTCAGTCGATCAATTAATACAAGAGTTATTCAGTCCAAAAGAAAAGAAAGAAAAACGAATGATATTTTACTTTAATTAAACGTTATGAATTTATAACAACTTAAAAAATCGTTTTAGCCAAAGAACTAATCATGTCTTACACCTTATTTTGACAATTATAATATTTTTACTGGAATTACAATTTTTTATATTCATATGTGAAAGGTTATACGAAAATAATTTATATGCATCGCGAAAACCTTATTAATTAATAGAATGTTTTGTAAAACTCAGTTCACCTTGCGATCTCATTTTTGCGATTTACGAAATATTATAAATATATATAAATAATGTTTAATTATCCCTAAAACAAAATACAACTTGAATAATAGCTGCATGCGATTTCCCTCGTCACCCCACAAGACAATTTGTAAAACCCAACATATGTCTAATGATTAGAATTGTTAAAAATCACTTTCAATTGATATGTTATTTCTCAAAAAAATATAGTTAATTTGAAGAAGTGGTCAAAGACATGAATGAAAAAATGTTGAATCTAAAATGTAGTCAAAGTCCAGGTCTTTGCTCTCCTTAGAATGTCATAATCTTTATCCCTAAATTCCGGATGGCCTTAAATATATTAATATTCATACAAAAGTTTTGTCCATTTTTTTGGAGATTGTGCAAAAATTCCAATCTCAACCAAACCAGTTTCTCTTGTCACCATTTTCAGCTATCTTTTTCTTGTGAGAAAAAACAGGCAGCCCCCCAACCCACTTATATAATCAGATTAATATTAATTTAATCCACATATATAATTATTAATCATAGTTATCCCAATGGATTATGAGCTAAATCACATGATTAACAAGTTTGTGAGGTTATTTTATTTCATCCCATAATATCACTACATCATTTACTTGATTGATCAAGGTTTAATTGTTTTGATGTGATATAAAGTTAATTATTTAACAAATCCTCATAAGGAAAAGAAGTTTTTGAGCCGAAAGTAGGTGTGTTTCATGCTACGTTAATTAGTATCTCCAATCAAAATAAGTTGAGCAAATTAATGGTTTTCAAAGTGATATTACAAATAGGAGATAAAAGGGTGGTATGTAAAATAGACATTAATTAATTCCAGCGCATTAAATTTCAAAATACTAATATTTTTCGATATTTATAGAAGTTGTGCATGTCAGACTTTCAATAAATAAATTCAGTAAGCACTTGACTCAATTCAACAAATCTAAAAACTTGAAACTCTTGCATTGCATCCATATCATGCTTCAAAAATATCTCAAATCATACTATAATAAAACAATACCTTAATCAATGAAACTTTCAAGATATAATAATTGTTTTTTGCAAGCTTGCAAATATCATCGTCATTGAATAATTTTAAAGAACTTTTAGGATCTAAGATCACTACGAGAAGATGATTTGACATATACTTTTATTTTGGACTGAATTAATTTTAAGTTAGATTGAATATACTATCATGTATGGATTTGAATTTGAACTTGTCCATGGACCCTTCAGTTGTCACAAAGTTTTTGTTAACTTCCTTTTTTCCATATTTTTTGTATGATTTTTTATTTAAGTGTCAATTTTTTCATATAACTAACCAAGATGTTAGTTCAATCCCTAGATAATGAATAAATGGATTAATAATTTTCAGCTGAAAATATTGTAAAAGTTAATTATAGACTATAGGGAGCAAAATGAAGTTGATGGCATTCATATGATCTTTTCTATATTATAATATAAATCATGTAGTGGAGGAGTCAAGGGGTCATAGATTTTGTCCGTGCCACACTGAAAAGGATAGGAAAAAGGAAATTATTTTACGAAAAAAAACATTAATGGTACATTACTACTATTAAGTAAAAATAACATCAAACCATGCAATAATTTGATTATAAAAAAACTCGTGTCAAGCTATCTGATTGTGGTATGGGTTCAAGTTCACGAGAGATTACTTGTACAGATCTTTCCGATTTTTAAGTCAATATGATTCATTCGTTTATAAAACTGTTTATTCAATCATTTTAATCCAAACTCACATGCGATGGTATAGTTTTTTTTTTTATATAAGTGAGTCTCTCTCCTTATAAAACATGCACTTTTTGACTGTTGGTTAATTAATATATATCTACATTCAATCGATGTAATTAAATTACATATATTCAATTTTTATTTCGTATTTTATCACATCATCATATATTTTATTACATCATCATATACATTGATATACGAATTTATTACAAGGCAAAATGCACTCATAAACTTTAGTTTAAACTGGCTGAAAAGAGAAGTGGGTGGCATCATGGAATTTTGAAATGCCAAAGACAAAAAGGGGTTGACCCTTTGATAATAACATATGGTTTAATGTTGTTTCCAATGCCATTTTGGCATGTGATGTGCTTAATCAACAAATCATTAAAAACAAGCTAAAAGCTTCACCTATTAACCTTAGAACTAATAATTAATATATTTATTTTTAACCAAGTGGCCCACTAATTTATCATAATTATTATTGTTCTTATTTTTGGGATTGTATCATCCATTCTTCTTTAAATAATTATTATCATGATTCTTTTTTTTCCCTCAAGCCTTTGATTGCCCTTTTGACTGCATAGCCTTTTTCAAGTCACTTTTAATTAGACAAGGCACCGCTCCATGACTCACCAATTTGCTTTTTTAATTATTTATTTACTTCATGGCCGATTTTATGATAATGCTAGATAAATCAATCTAGGAATAGTTTTTGTAATATAGTTTGTGTTACTGTTGATTTTTTTAAAAAATAATTTTATCTCATCATATTTTTGTTATTTTGTGATGGCACGTAATTGGGTTTTGAATATTTTTTTTCTTTTCTTTTGTTGAGGCTCTTTTACCTATTTTGATATTTGGTTTGTTTGGTTTATACGTAAGAAAATATTGATCATCACTATAAAATCTAGATTCATATAGTTCTCTTTTTATCTCGTTAACATTTTGAAATTTGGTTGGGATTAGTTTGCTTCTGTGCAATATCCTGCAATAAACTAGAGTTTTGATATAAACGAAATATGCAAGAACGCTAAATGTCTAACAAATAAAATCACATTATTCAATTAAAATATCAAGTTTGGCCGATAGCAAAAAGCAGCTCCCAAACCTAATTCTTCTTTTGCTCTTGAAAATCTAAAGGTGAAAAATATATATATTAGAAAGTGAAAAAGAAAATTAAATTCCAAAAAGTACTTCTCCCATTCCACCAACATAATATCGGCCAATTTTCATGTTTTAACACATGAATAATAGCTGCAAAATCCCAATTCTTATAAAATGGTGATTAAATATCATCCCCACTTCTTAAACCTATTTATGAAAAAATTAATCTTAACTCATACTAATACCCAATATTTTTTTTAATTTGTTTTAAGGGTATGTCCATGGTTATAAAAAAAAGTAATAGTAGTAACAAATATCAAAGGTAATTTCCGAGAACTTACATAAGTGATGAGTCACATTTGACGTACGCCGTTAATAAATAATGACATAGCAAGGTACTACACATATTTGCCTAGGAAATCTAACATATTCCAAAGTCTCAATTAAATTAATCCAAATTATGCTGCTAAATAATTTATTGGGATTAATCATTTTGGTAAATGAAGATCCCTAACTGCCCCCTTTGAAAAATGAAGAACAAGACAGAATTATTAAACCAATTATATATTAATTGCATCGAACGCGGATTAACACATGTGACATCTCAACATAAGAACACAAAATGTGTGCCTTAAATTTCAAATTCTCGAGTCTCTCAAGAATATATGCAGACAAAAAACCCATCTTTGTGATTATCTTTTCGTTTCCATTAAATTTAATTTTGTAAGTTTAATTAGTGTTTCTCAACTTGTCCAAACATTCTTCCATGGCCTTATGTGGAATTAGAACTATTAAATATCATTATCATGGAAACTTATTTTTCTATTACCTCAAGGCGAAATGTTTTGTCTTTATCAAGAAGAAGTAAGTTGGCCATGTGGCTTTCAACTTTTTAACTCACATAAATTTATATTCGTGTCTAGTAAGTTACTTATCGGTCGATCTTTCGTCTACATACAACACAAACCAGATTCATAATTATTAATTGGTATCTCTTGTGTGTATTTATATGTGTGTGTGATCATAGATTTCATTCAAGTTTTTTAGCCTTAGATGTTGCAATAAATTATGTAAAAACATTTTCGGTGAAATGCCCTTTGTCAAAGAGAATAGAATCTTGAATTCCTAGTCAATATCCAAAATCAGATACTCCGGAAAGGCAAAGCTTACTTTTTTTTTCTTTCTTTCTTTCTTTCTTTTCCCTAATTTTCAAGTGATCCAAATAAATACTTCCAAAAAAGTTCAAAAATTTCCAACAAGTTCTCAAAAATAATACTAATATTAAAAGTTGTCTTTCAATCACTCAATGTAGCCACCCTCTACATACAAAACACTCCAAATCACCCCCTTTAAAAGAGTGCTCAATTCACACACACTACCCAAAATCAACACACACACACAAACACTCAATATTTTTCTTTCACCAAATTGAACAACAAAATGTCATCACATAAACCCTCAAATGAGAAACCCTTCACCCTATTCGAGCCGATCCTCACCGACACCGGCTTCACCCTCCTCCAGCGCAACACGGCGGCGGCGTCGCAGCCGGGCGACCGGCGGGGGCGGAAGAAGCAGTCGGAGCCGGGGCGGTTCCTCGGGGTGCGGCGCCGGCCGTGGGGCCGGTACGCCGCCGAGATCCGTGACCCCACCACCAAGGAGAGGCACTGGCTAGGCACCTTTGACACTGCCCAAGAAGCTGCATTGGCCTATGATAGGGCTGCCCTCTCCATCAAAGGCACCCAAGCTAGAACCAACTTCATCTACTCTGATCAAACCACTTTCAACTCCCTTTTAACCCCAAATTTTGAGCTCCAATCCTTCTTCCAACCACCATCACAATCATCATCACCATCATCACAAAAGATCACCAAACAACACCACCCAACCAACAACAACACTACAAGAGGGCTCGAGATACCTCGGAACCCGGCCAAATCGGGGCACGACACGTGTCATTCTTCCCATGAATCCTCACCCAATGATGATGACCACCACCCCACATTCTTCAACATGTCCAAAACTGACACAAGCTCTGGCTACTTAGACTGCATTGTCCCAAACAACTACTTGAACCCTTCTCCCACCACCTCATCCAAGAATCAACAGGCCGAAAACCTCTTCGATTCGACTGCGAATGCGGCATGGAGCCTCATTGATCACACCTCTGCAGATAACACCTCTGCATACCAAGAATTTGACTATGGATTGTGGGATAGCCAGCAGCAGTGGGAGCTGAGCTCTTGTGAGCTCTCTGCAATGATAAACAATCCCACTAATGTGGAAGAGAATAGGGGGGATTTTGATCAAATGATGATGGGAAATGCAGCAAGCTGCTCATCTTTTTATCCTTGTTTTGGGGATTCAGTTGACTTGGGGCAGTCTTTATTTTGAGTAGTAGTAATATATTATGTAAGTCATGTTAAAGATTCACTTTTTTTTGTTTTTTTTGGTTTTTGTTAAGTCCAATATATAGTATATTTGCATGGGCATCTATATATCTTGTGCTTTTACTTCCTTCTCTCTTAGTTACAATTACTAACATTTACACAGATAAGGGTGTGTAGAATATCTACTATCATCATCAAATTTAGTACTACTTGATATTTTAATTCAATGAATGATATGAATCAATGCCGTGCCAAATATCTGTCACGTGAAGACTTGCAGTCCTAGAAAATTCATGCCCGTAGCTGAAGTAGAAGTACAACTAAATAAAGCTTTTTACAAGAGAAGAAGATAAGATTAATAAATGTTACATCTTGAATAATTAATTTCTTTTTTTTTTTAAGAAATTATTTTCGGAAGTTTCTAGAAATGACCTGGCGAAATTCGAATTCCTTCATGCGGCTTTAGAAAACTAAGTGATCTCGAAGACTTCAACTAACTAAAAATTGTTAGATTATTAGCTTCTTTAGCATGATATGATGTGATGTATATTCGATATAATGCATTAATTATGGTAATTTTTCAAATGTACAACAACCTTAAACAGGCTGAAATTTCCAGACATCTACTGCGATTCAAAAAAATAGGGTGTCTACTTTGATATTGGGGAAAGATAGCCAACCATCAATATAATTTATTCAGAGAAAATCAGTTTGTTTAAATGTGCAATGAAGTGAAATAATACATGGAAAATACAAGATTTACTCTAAATTCTTTGATGTATTCGGGCATAATTATGAGGCAGCATTCAAGCACAATTCAAGTTTCAGAACATAACTACATTATCTTACATACAGAGAGGGAAGCATTAAAGTGCTTCTGTATTTCTACGAGTTTCTCGGTCGAGAATAAAATCCCCAAACAAAAAAGGGGGGGAAGAAGACGAAGAAGCATGCTCACTCGGAGATGAAGGGAATGAAACAGGTGATGTAGAAAGAGTGAGTATGTCCAGATTGAGAATGGCGACGACGACTCATCTTTCCCGTTTCGGAAAAGATAGCATAAATAGACAACAAGCTCCAAAATTAGAGCAGCAGATGGGAATTAAGCTAAAGAGGGAAAGGTTGGATTTGAGCCTTTTGTTGTTATTGAGAGACTAAGATGAAAAGCTAAATGAGATTTTTCGAGATCTCTTGAGAGGGTATGTATGGCTTATTTCAAAAGGGTAAAGGCGGCCACGTGATATTTTATGAACAATGATCGAAGTAGCTGAGGTGAGGTGTGGTGTGCTAGACCTGAAAAGGATGAAGATTGCTGGTGCCAAAAACTTGAGCCTTGCTTTGTGGGTAGCTGCTCGACTCGGCCCCTTCCATTCAGCTTGACGTATGCGTCTCACCACCGTGACTTGTGCTACTGCCGCCACTTGAAGAGGCTGAGCCCTGCCCGGGCTGCTGAACATATGACTGAGGGAGAGCCCCGGTTTTTGAGAATATTGAGCCGACTGATGCGCTTGAGCTGCTCATGGAAGACATTTGTGGCGACAGGGGGTTGTTGCTGAACCCGGAAAGCAGTTCGGGCCTTAGATCTGATGATGAGGATGATGGAGCCAGAGTTGCGATTGTGGATCCCACAGGGTAAGGAGCGACTGGCATGTCTGTCAGAGAGGATGCAGATGGACTGTAGCTCAGAGATCTCATCGGGTGGTCGAATTTGCAGGAGGGCCCAAATTTGCACACTCCATTCTGTGTATAGTGCGCACAAAGCGGCATACCCTGAAACGATGTACAATGTTTAGAAACACGAGGTATGATTCTCAATCACACTTTATTGAGGAAAAACACGTTAATCCCACAGAAATACAAAAATCATGAACAAGAGAAATATAAGAAACTTGTCCAACTTATTGCAACGTTTATTACTGTTTGCAGAGAACTATAAGTTGTATAACTAAAAATTTCTATGGGCCGGCAAACTCCAAATCCACCAAACTCATAGAATTCAACTTCCAGAGTTAATCATGGAGGAAGTGGTTGCACACTAATGGGAGAATCCACATGCCGGTTCAGTTTATCAGAAGCAACAGCCTCTGTTAAAGTATAAATGGTAGTGTTAATATCACACAAACCTCCCAAATAAAATCTAACTGAAGGAATATTATCAACTTAAAAGAACATAACTCGTGGATGCTTCAGGACACTGCTCCCACTCTCCAAAAAGAAGCACAAAAGCAGAAGTTAATAATTATATAAGTGACGTGGGAAGCAACGCAGGCTGGATATGAAAGAGAAAAATACAAAACGAAGAGGCTCGTATTATCAGATAACAATTGAAGAGCAAAAATAAATTATGTGAAAACAGAAAGATTCACAAGGGCAGGAAATAAAGTTTCAAATGCACCATATGTAGGTAATTTAAAAGCTTAGCAAACTTCAAGAGAGAAATGAATGCTTACTGGGCGTAGTGGCAGGCCCATTGGGCTTAGTACGTAATTGGGCCTTGACGCACTCCACTCTGGTGGATGATGATATTTACATGTAGCTCCAAATTTACAATCCCCAGTCCTTAGATAGTATTGACATTCTGGTTGGCCAGGTCTTTCAGGAAATGCTTGTTCTTTTTGACCGCCGCTTAAGGGGCCGGCAGAAGATGGAATGGGAAGGTATTGTCCTGTATAAGCAGTAGCTGAAGGAGACAACTGTGGCATCCCATAAATCGAGGCTGCACCAATAGTTGGTTGATTACTCGGGGAGGCCGCGGGACTAACAGGTGCCTGTACATGTACTCCAAGAATCTAGCATAAGAAAACAGACATAGAAAAGACATTTCTCATCAATCAAACATAGTAGTTCAGCAACACCTACCGGATACGGAGTCCAGCCAGGAACGGGAACGACTCCAGGGGGAAATATTATAGGACCGTAGCTTCCAGGAACGTAAGAGCCTTGAAGCATGGGAGGTCTTGCAACAGGCCAGTTGCCTTGAATAACCCCATATTGCTGAGAAGATTGAATGGAAGGAGACGGTCCAGTTGGATACATAGTTGGTGTCGGCACTGCTGCTGAAGGAGTCAAAGACCCAGGACCGGGGGCTGGCATTGGTATCCCGGCCGGCTGTGGATGATGAAATTTACAGGTAACACCGAATTTGCACTGCCCTGTCTTTACATAATATGAACATTCTTTTTCTCCCTGCCAAAACAAGACTATGAAACAGCTGGCAAGATATATTTTCTCAAAAGAAACTATAAATAGACGTGTGGAAAATATAAGAAAGGAAATGATCCAAAGAGGCAGACCGGTCGCAGAGGATATCCATAAAAATTCAGTGTCACAGGGGCTGAAGACCCGACTCCTTGCTTTGGATGATGATACTTGCAGGAACCACCAAATTTACACATCCCTGTCCGCATGTAGTACTACAAATCCATCGCGAAGGTGTGAATTGAACAAAACCATAATTTTCAGAAAGAAGATATAATGCTCAAACAAAATACTGAATGTGACTCAAAAAGTACGCTTCCAAGGAGAATTGGTTGAAATGGGAGAACTTAAAAGGGTTTTGAAGTGTATATACAAATATTAAATAATTGATTCTAATGAAAGCCTGACATGTGACAAAGATATATATAACTCTCAATAACATCCCCCTTTTCTTGAAGCCCGATAGATGTATAAATCTTAGAGTTTGAGATTGTCAAAAAATAACCAATTAATCATTCATTCAATAAACAACATGAAAACACTTTAAACACCAAAAAAAAAAGGCATGGTCGATCACTGTCTTCTGCTGCTTCATAGTTAGTGCAATAAACATGACTTCCTACTAGATCCAAACCACAAGTAGTATCATGTTGTCATCAACGTGGAGAAAATACTTGTTCGAATGATAAATTTTGCCTTAGAATTGTCATGTGAAATTTGAAGCAAGAAAACGATAACTAGGAGTATGCAATCAAGAAGTTTGTGGGTCTCCACTATAGGATGACAACATAAAGATGAAATTTGAGAGAGGTAAGAGTAAATAAAATCTTTTTGGCTTGTTCCATTTTAAATTCTAAAACTACCTAGGAGACATTTACACAAACTAGTGCCATGTGTCAATAAAAAAGGCTCACTCTCCCAAAACATACAGGAAAAGACGAACTGCGTCAGGAGCATAATTTGTAGATTTACTTTGGCCAGTGTCAGAGATTCAAACTCTTGGATCAATGCTAGAAATCCTTAAATAAGTAAACAGTTTCTTTAGAAGCATTACGTAGCACATGCATCAGCCAACACCAATATTTTATTCTTGAAATTCAGCTCAAGAAATGAGCACAAAACTTAGCAAATGCACTTTGAATATCAAGAAGCTAGCCACTTTACAAATTCAGTCTGACCATCATCAACACCGTCGCCTAAATTTTCAAATATTAATAAAAACTAAAAACTCTACAAAAACTCAACACAATGTACCTCACCGGCACCAAATTTTCTTTTACAAATTGTTATTGACAAACAAATTCGCAATCTATAAATTATACCTGACAGATTGGTTGGCCAACACGTTCCGGGTACTCACCTCCACCAGATCTAAGAGCTCCCATCGCCTAAAATAGTGAAAGAAAATTTATCTTATAAATAGTGCATATACACCAAAATTTGAGATGATCGACAAACACAAACCTTTACCTACTTTACACTATTTCCATTTCATAACCACAACAAAGATGAACTTTTTAACACAACAAAGACTCCAACTCTACAGGAATCACCATAAAATCAAATCGATATAGTAAACTCCCATTTCTACCAAATGCATGTGACCAGATTTACACCATTACCTTCATCAAAACCAAAGCTATTCAATGAATCATCCAAAATGTAATTCTTTTCCCCAATCTAGCTCGTTGATATTTGACACCAAACCAGATAGATCCCCCCAACCAAACAGGAAAAGCATATTTTTCCCAAATTAAAATCAAATCTACACAAAACTCCCGACTAAATCGCGGTGTTTACAGAATGATCACAGCTTGAAAATCAACAGTAGCTTACCGAGCCGCGATCCCGGGGATGATTGAACCGGCAGCGATTGCCGTAGCCGCAGAAGCCAGTCCTCAAGTAATAGATGCAATCGGGCTCATCGGGCCGCTCCGGGTAGGCCTCGGGCCCTCCACCGAGCCCCAATTGCCACATAGGCTCTGCATTAAAACAACCAAACCCCACACGGAATCAACATTACGGAACCTCGCCCCTCTCAATTCAAATTCGAGTGAAATTCAAGTGAAATTCAGATGAAATTCAAACCTTCGAGCCCCGTTTCTCCCCCCGGCGCCGCCCATTCCGCCACCGGATCCGCCTCCATTGCCTGGATCCCGCCGTATCTCTCCATATTCTTCATTCACACACACGAGCGCGCACTTTCCCACACACACACACTCTCTCTCTCTCTACAAATATACAGTTATCTACACTAAAAACACTATACAAACTTGAGGTAGTATTTGGTAACAGTGTGTGTGTAGATATTTACAAAGCTATTGTATAAATTGTAGTCGCAGAAACACGCAGCAGCATGTGAATTTGTGTGTGTGAGTGAGTGAAGCGAAGGGTGGTTTGATCGAGAGGGGGTTTGGTGGTTTGAGAGAGAGAAAGGAGGGAAGAAGAGAGAGAGAGAGAGACTTGCTACCTTTCTTAGTGGTCTTTTTTAACACACACACCTTTTATATATTTCACACTCACTGTGTGTGTGTGATTTTTTCTGCACTTTTTCTGCGTTTTTTCTTTTTTACTCGTTTTTTTTAATTTGCGAGAGCATTTCTTTATTCGGCCTTTTTGGTGGGATTTGTTTGTTCTAATTTTCTATGGGAGTTGGATTTTCTGGTTCTATTTTTTTATTTCTGATTCCAATTCTTTTAATTCTAATCATTCTGACAGTTTTTTCACTTATTGTTAAAAGACCATTTTGCCCCTCGAGTTTGACAGCATGCATGTTTACGTGTAACTTAATCAAGTGTGTTTTATTCCATCTTCAAAAGGTTTCATTTTTTAGAAGTATTGTTGTTTTTTTAGATAAATGTAGCAATGCTATGGAGGTTCGATTTGTGGTTGTAATAATGTGTATGACAGCATTCTTGGTTTTATCGTGAGACTTCTGTCTGATTACAGGTGAGAGTCGTGCATGTTTATTATCCTGACAGTATCGATACGTATCGATTATTTTTTTTAAAATTGTCATTAAGTTAACATTAATTGGCTTGTAGAGAATGTGGTTGCTTGTCTGATTATATATGTGATAATTTGAATGAGGGTTAGACCAAATGCAGCAGATTTAAGAGTTCACACTTTTCTTTATTGATAAAAATAGCTATAAGGTCGTATTTATTTGTTGACCAACACATCCTTTTATAGGTAGCATTCAATGGATATTCGTTAGGAATAATTTTTTAATAATTTAATTTGTGATAATACAAGGTCGATATTAATCCTAATTATTGAGGCCACAGTCATATTTATAGACTTATACACTCACTAGCTAGTAATAGTATAGCGAGAGAGAGAGAGGGAGAGTATTGTGGGCCCGTTGTTGTATTTATTACTTGGATTACATATAAAATTATTTTTTAATAACAATATTCAATAGTATAATACACGATAGTGTATAAATTTGTCTAAACAATTGCATGTACCCAATTAATTACTTTTAATACAATTTTTGAAATGTTGCAATAATAATGTTATCATCTTTGAGTTTGCTGCAAAATTAATTGCCTTTTTTCTCTATCACCAAAATGTTAATGTAACATGCCTTACCAGAATTTGGTTTCACCAAATTGCAAATATACAACTTCTAAATTTTCGACTCAATCGTTATGCGCTCAAAATATCATCAGGAAAAAAAATGGAATTGTTATAATTCTCTTTCCTAAAAATGGAAATATTTTTGTTTGTTTGGACCTGAATGGCCTTGCCAAACTAAATTCAAAAGAGGAGAAAAGATTAATATGATAATTGAAGGGTAAATTTTGATTACCAGAATAATCAAGCCTTTAATTGGTCTAACAAGAATAATAACTACTAGGGAGTAGGGAAGATATTTTGTCTGGTCTGTTGTGATATTTCCTTAAACTCGAGGGGCTTTTACGAATTAGTTAAAGCACTCTTTCTGCGAGAAGTGGGGTTGTAGCAAAAGGACATTTTGGACTTAAATATTTGCAGCTATTTCCTTTTTTTTTCTTTCTAATAGGTACAAAAATTATAAATGAGAAAAAGAAGAGAAAATTAAAGAGCAGATGCAGAAACTAGGGAGTACACTTGCTAGTTACAGCCCAATAAGGAAAAGACACGTGCCGTTGAAGCCCATGACGTGATGTTCGCGCGTGCAAACACGCGATTATGGGTTTTACAAGATTTGATTTGATTAGCCGTAGTAATTATTGCAATTCGACAACACAACAACAACACTTCTTTTGTTTTAGAAGGAAAGGAAAAAAAAAAAATTAAGTTCGATCTTTATAATTTACTAATTTTACCCTCATTCATAAATTAGAAAAGTGGAGTATGAGATACTCATAAAGTCATAATATTGTTTTCCTGAAAAAAATAGCTTCAGTTTTTAGCCTTAAATTCTTTTAGGAATGGCCGTATTAATAGAATTTACATTTGAATTTCGGAAAAAATTGAATGCTTTTACACAATTTGAGACTTTCTACAGGGAGAAAATGTATAAAAATAACCATTTTAAAATAGTAAAGATAAAATTTGACCTATTAATATAAAAAGATAAAAAAAAAAAATAACCTCTTATTTCACGAATTTGCACATGCAAATTTGTGAAATGGTGTTTTTACACTCCATTTCACGAGTTGCACATGCAAATTCGTGAACTGGTGTGTAAAACGCATCATTTCACGAATCCGCATCTGCAAATTCGTGAAATAGTATTTTTACACTTTATTTCACGAATTCGTCTATGCATATTCGTGAAATGCGTGTAAAATTCATCATTTCATGAATTGACATGTGTAAATTCGTAAAATAAGAGACTATATTTTATTTTTTTAAATTTACAGGCCAAAATTTAAATTTACTATCTTAAAATAGTTATTTTAATAGTTGTCTCATTTCTCAAATATCAATAACCATTAATTTTTCTAGATAAGCAAATGAGTTGTTAATTCGACAAAAACCACAAAATTGCAAACGATTGGAATGAGTCTCAACTCTCACGTATTTTATTTTTGCACAAAAAATGTAAAAAAATGAATAATGTAGCATAAAATCAACCGCTCAGTAAAAGTGAGATCTTGTCTAGTTTCAGCTGGTAAAAAAGCTGAACTGATTTATAAAACAACCCCGCCAAATCAATCTAATAGCAAAATTGCCGATCAAATTAATACATAAAATAACCCTACCCCGCCGATTTATAAAATTACAAAATTGCCACTCAAATCAATCTACAGACTAAGCCCCGTCGTTGAAGTACAACAACAAAGGTTTTGTATCCTCAACGAGAATACGAGATTTTCATTAAGTCTACAAGATACAGACAGAATTACATTTCCAGAGTCGGCTAGAAGAAGAAACTACGAGAATACGAAATTCTCATAAAGTCTACAAGATACACACAGAATTACATTCCAGAGTCAGTTAGAAGAAACTAACTGAGGTTAGTGAGCACGCAGACGACACGAGGAGCAACCATCTTCTACCGAGCCGTATCTCCATCAACGTCTCATGCAGTCGAAATCGAGCTGCTGCATGAACTACCCGCTGGGACACGAAGGGATCACACACTTTGTCCGTAGAAAAGAAAGCTGATCTACATGTTTCTTCTTAGCTCCTTGATCAATTTGCCATTTCTGCAGAAGCATGATACCACACGGTGACATGCTCCAAGAGATAAGAAAGAGAAAGCAAGCAATAAATTATGTCACTAGATTCATTTGATAGCACATCATCACATTTTTACAAACTGAAAAGTGAGAAGAAACTATAGAGACTAATAATTTGAGCGATCATTCCCTAATATTTCATTTCCGACAAACATAATTTGGAAAACCGAACATGCCAAATCCTAACTGATAAGGGAAATAAATTATGCAATTTAAATATGTTGGAACTGATTCTGTTGGAGACTTCTATTAACAGAGTCAGGACCAAATGGTGAAGAATTTTTGTAGACAAATTAACATGAAGGGAGAATAAACATGTTCAGCAACAGTATATGGGTAAGTAATTTAAAGTTTTGAGTTATGCTAATAAAAAAACGAAGAACTTACCGCCCTGTTTTACATTGGCACACATGACTTCAAGTGACTCCTGAGTGCTCTCGCCACAATCAATCATGTCTGTGTCTTTTACCATCTGGATATAGTGGTTGACTATTTGCTGATCCAACTCATAGTAATATTCCATTTTCTTCAATGGTTTCATGTCCAGGTCGATGAAAGATGCCTATGAGATTGTAATGGAATCCGATCAGACAAGAACAAGAACGTGCAAAAGAAATATATAGTCTATACGAACTATATCCTAAGACAATGCAAATCTCCTAAATTTTTGACACAATATAGATTTCTAAACAAGGTGGTCCATGCAATAAATTTTGTTGCTAGAATTTTCCACCGACATATTTATAAGGATAAACAAGTCTGTGCTTCTAAATCACAAACAAACCTTACTGATCAAATACTCCATACTGAAGAAAGACTATTTATTCCGAAAAATGCTAAGAAAAAACATACAAAAAGATCGATTTGGTGTCCACCTTGTAAAAAAAAGTTTGCTTGCTTGATTCAAGAAAGACAGAACGATGTGGAGACTCCTGATCCATATTTCCTTTGGACCTAAAACTAATCATCATACTTAAGTCCTTTGCAGTGGCTGATATCAAGTAATCCCTCACAAGTTTTACTTTTTCATCTCTTTGCATTGAATGAATAGATGAATATCTTGCTGAGTATTTATGTCCACCTCTCTGCCGACAGACCACACAAGGCTTAGAAATGATATCATAGTAGGCATGAATTGCACCTTCTATATCAATAGAATCAAGCTTCTGTACTTCAAGAAGCCGATTCAACAAGCCGGACTTAAAAATAGTTTCAGAGAGCAGATCCACGAAACCCTTGACGTGCATTCCGTCTTTTGCCGAAATAACATGTTTAAGTCCATCATGGAATGATTGAGCAGACGCAGAACTAGTGCTGTCTGCAGTGCCGCCCATGCCTCCAAAAATAAGTGAGCCATTTAAGAAAACCCGAAAATTATTCTGAGGTGTAAGAAAGAGGGCTTTAATTGCTCTTTGTATTCCATCCTTGGATCCAGAAAACAAATCTGTAGGATCATATTTACTTATTTGAGATATCTGCATCAGTTATGTTTGAAGAAACATTTTTGTAAGTAAAAGAACATCACTTCATTGCTAGAGTTGAAATGCTCAAGAAGACATCAATAATAAAATTTATTTATATGAGACTAAGGTCAGGCGTTAGGCGATAGGGATTACCTTTCCTTGATGCAATTTTAAAGCTTGGTGCATCTTAAATCGAGTAATTCTCTTTTTGACTGCATTTTCCTCAGCTATAAATTCTGAAGTAGGAAGAAATCCGCCTTTGGGCTGCATTTGCAGAAGAAGAGAAAAAGTGTGAAGCATTACAAACTCCCACGAAAATAGTTAACGAAGTGTACATCTCTGGTATAGATACAATGAACATATATATAGGAAGATACAATGCATATATGTAGGAAAAAACCACCTTTATCTCAACAGAGACACAGAAATCCTGCTTGGGAGAACCTGAAACTGAAAGAAAGACCATGATCAAACATGTTAAAGTCCAACAATTTGGAATTCATAATCGCATGAAAGTAAATTTATCATTAATCTAAGTTGTTTACGGTTGATATGCATCAACTAATGAAGAATGGTCTTGGATAGAAATCCGTGATGGCTACTTAGAACAATTGGGCATAAATTACATAAGAAAACGTCTACAAGAATATATCCACATCTACCCTAATTTGACCCACTAGAAATTCATAACTCAACACCCAGAGAACAATTCAACATGAAGAAAAACTTTAGCAACTGCGACAAAACAAAGCAGATATACACCAAAGAAGCACAAGCAAGCATAAACTCAAATACAGAAAGGGCTTTATCTATTCAAACAAACTTAGGATGCATCTCATACCACGAGGAAACACTGAATGATCAGCAATTAGAAGAACCGAGTTACAAAGGGGATTGACTCTGGCAGCATCAACACGCCACGACGGACGCTGGCGAAGAACCTTGTTGTCAACCGCCTCCAAAAATTCTCTTGACGCAAGGACATGAATCTGTTGCAGGGTGCATATAAATTCCAATGTTTCAGACTTCAGTAACACTAGAACACAGATCTGAGCCTTTAGTATGAAAACAAAATGCCTCACTTTTCCATGTGAAACAAAGTCACTGACTCATTGTTCTCCAATTATGTGCTTTCTTTGGTGAAATAACTAAGTGTTACGTATTAACGGTGTATATCCATTATGGCCTAGAATAGAAGGATTCTTCATGAAACCATACAATATGTCCAATTTAAAGAGGTAACAACAGATCAACTAATCATTATCATTTTGTTAAAAGAGAGAAAGAAAAAACTAGATTTGTACACCCACATACATGTGTTGATATGCAAGTGTTAGGCACAAAAAGCTAGCAAGATAACAAGCATGGAGATGTTATCATAGAAAACTTTACTAAGAATCTTGAGTAACTAGAATCAGAGACATGAAATAAACAAAGGGGGAAAAGGAAAATGCTCAATTCGGAACTTCCCTAGAAGAATTTCTTACCCCCGCATCAACATGCTCAGATCCCAACAGTGGGGACATTACTTTTTGCACATACAGATGCTCCGCGATTTCCTTTGTTGGTGCTGAAACTATGCCTTCAAATTTTCCCCACAAAAGGGATTCATGGTTGACTAGAGCTGAATGACCATTCTCACATTCAGGCTGATCATTTGGTACTTTTGTTATCCTTAAAACCTTTCCAACCTAAAATGCATGAGAGAAAAATAAATGCATTGAGGCATTTGTATAGACTGTAGTATCTACTTGTAATGTACCATCTATGGATGCATTCAAGGTATCTCTTTACATCTTAAATGACAGGATTGATTACTTCCTTGCTGAGATCATTCCTCTTAAAGTCTTCTACTCTTGACAGACTAAATTAGTGAGTGCTTTTATCAATCAAGAGATTTACCCTTTTGATTCTTTACAAAAATCATATTCCCTCTTCCATACAAAAAATCCAATATCAATACTTTTAATCACTCAAAACAAGAGTTCGTTTACATTGAGTTATTTCATCCATTACAAGAAATGATGTTGCACCATGCTTTCTAATAAAGGGAACTTCCAGCAAGCCTAGTTGTGAACCAACTTTAAGAAATGTAAAAGGTAGAAAAACATATAGGCACTTAAGAAGTTTTTCTTTAACTAGTAAAGGAAATAACAAAATAACCAAAACCAACAAGTTGAATCTTAGATAAATTTCACTATCAACAAGTTGAATCTTAGATAAACAAGCCTCTAGGCTTCAGGTGAGGTATCAGAGAACATGAAAAAAATATGAAAATTTGTCCTCATATTGTTTACTAACATTTTTCTGGTTGCAAAAAGTACAAATATCAACTCTTCTTAACAATCAACTTTAGAAGATCTAGAACAGTTCTAAAGGAAAATAAGAGAGATAGAATTGTACAAAATGAGGAGAGCTCCCACAGTAAGCCAGAACAAGGTTTACAGCGCCTTCTCCTCTGTAAGTCCATTCCTCCGCGTCTATGGCTTGCAAAATTGCAGACATCCACTTCAGACAGAAAAACCCACTTCTTCCCTGTTCCATTTTCGACACACAAAGGGGTCATAAATCATTGTAGAGCTGGAATATTTAAAATATAGTCGAAAAATATTTCAACTAATCAAATCCACATAAAACGCAACTCATAAATGCCTCATAAGCTCACCAGGAAAAACAGACTTCGTCTAAATGAACAGAAACGACATGCATTATGTTTCAATCAATTAGCATGATTTTAGAGTTTCGAGAATAGAATTCGCAAATGCAGAACAACAAAGCCTTAGATTACCAGAATTAAAGCTTTATCAAGAGAAATTCAAGCAATACCAAAGCCAAACCTAGAAAATTTAATTGCTCATAAAAAATCAACAACATGCAGAAACTATAAGCAGAGCAGATCAAAACATGCAATCCAACGCAGATCAAAGCAGAATAAGACAAAACGAATTACGCTTTCGGAAGTAACACTTCACAAAAAAAAAATGAACATTTCTGGAGCTAACCGCTTCCAAGTCTAGCAGTTAGATCGCCGGTGAGTCGGTGACGATCAAAATCAGAGAATTCTCAGTTTTAATTTACAATTCCGTACAGCTGATGAGATTATCCGCGATCACTAAACTTCAATACGGAAACCGATACAATGCTGAAAAAACAATAGAGCGAAAACGAAAAAGTAACTCAACAGCCAAACCTACCGTGAGAGTCTCGTCGTCCGTCGCGGCCGCCGTCACCGTCGGCGACCTACTTCACTGAGTTGCGAATCGAGTAAAGCTGAGGCTTAGCACGTGTATTGCCGGAGGATACCTGTCAACGATGGGGATTTCTTAGGGTTTAGAGAGAGAGAGAAAGGAAAGAGAGAGAGAGAGCTGGCCACTTGAGGGAGTCGTGCAATCCTATGCGAGCTGAAGAGCGGTGATGGAAATTAATATTATTATAAAATGCAAAAAGGGAAATAGGAAAAATGATTATCTTCGGTTGATGACAACTTTGATGTTGATCTGTAAAAGGTAAGCACGTGTGAAATTTTGCTTTTGCCCAAAATAAAACCAGTTTCTTGCTACTAATTAATGGGCCTCAAATTGATTGGGCCGAGTTCGAGGTAAGTTTTTTTTTTCGCGTATAATGGGCCTGATTTTATTTTACTGAACTGATTCCTACTGTTCTAAGAAATGAAACTTAATTTTCTTTTAATGTTTTTACATGTACAAAAAAAAATTCCTATATAGAAAATATATAAGTGAGACTGGAAGAAATTTGATTATAGAAAATAGATTTGTTTAATATTTGTCCAAAATCCGGTCTAATCCGAGCTCTGAGCTTCGCAGGCTGACTTCGCGTCAAGAAAGGACACGAAGCATTGTGTTCGATGGGGCCGTCTTGGGTTATATTCGAGACGGATAGCATGCTTGTGGCGAATGCAATGACGGCATTTTCAGAAGATAGATATGAGTTTGGGGAGATGATCATGTGATGTAAAGCTATTCTTCTTTCTATTAGTTTTGTCGGAGTCGAGCATGTATGCAAGGAAGTCAATTATGTGGCTCGTACCATTGCTCGTGTTGCTAGGGAGTTTGATGTCTCGTGTGTGGACGAACCACCGGATATCGTGGATGGGCCTTCCCACGTTCCTGTGTTCGTGTTCTTAGTTAATAATGTCACAAGTTATTCTTCTTTTAAAAAAAATATCAAAAGCAAGATGTGGATACAGAAACAAGAACAAGAATTGACTCTTGAGATCAATTTAATTCTCAAAAGAAAGTCTAATACATGATTCAGAAGACACCCAAAAAGGATAATGTGAAGTTAACAGAGGAATCATCTGAAAAAGGAAACATGAGAAACTACAAATGTCTAAATCATCAAATCCCCCAAATCCAACAAATTCAGAGATGTCACCACCTATTGCAAAACAATACTACAATTCTAGGTCTTCTAGTAATCTTATCAGTAAATGAAAAATATATATCTTGAAGCAAATTTCTGAGACTGCAAACTTTGCTTACAATAATCATCACCACATCAATCTGCTCAAGCTCAACATGCATATAATCCAATTCTGTTATCTGCAACCAAATGCTCGAGTAATTTGGGACACGAACGCAATCTACCTCCACGGGCTCGTTCCACCATTGAATCAACAACAGTGGGAACACTATGTGTTAGATTCTAACTAGCACATAAAAACCTAAGCTTTACATTTCCCAAATATTTTCTTGTACACCTTCAAGAGCTCAGGATCTTTCTCCTCAAAACGCTTCACGTATTTCTCAACAAACAAGGTCGGTGTGCACACGAGCATGGAGCAGAAGCTCGAGCTCTTGACCAAGCCCTTGGACAGCAGAACCCGGTAAAAGGCACACCGTGGTGCAATCCTCCCCTCGAAGCTCAACATCAGTATCACCGGCCTGTTCATGAAAACAGAGGCATCGCACGCCATTTTGTTGATGATGAAATCCGAGATCTTGGTGATCTTATCCTTGGAGACGGCCATGATCTGTGGATTCTTCCTGATGGCATCGAGCACTTGCTCCTCCGACCACCCCCACTTCGTGTAATGCTCGACCTTCTCCCTCCAAGACGAGCTGCTCAACTGCCTCACCACCTTCAACGCCGTGATGAAGGCCTTTGTGGTGGGGTCGAACCCGAGATCAAGAACCTCCTGCACTGCAACCCTAAAGCTACCGGGCTCAAGAGCTATCCTTCTCGGACCAGTCCTCAATAAGGCTGCAATGTGGTGCTCCGCCACACCTGCCTCTCTCAAGATTTCCACATTGGGCAACAATGTCTTCTTCAAATTCTCCCTGAGAATGCCAGGATGGCGCAGAATCGAGAACACGACGTCCTCGTCAGACCCTAGGAAGCTACGGAGGAAATCAACACATGGGATTATTTGCCCCTCTAAGCTTCTATCCAGCAAATTCGGCTGCCATGTCAGGATCTTCACTATTTCTAAGCTCGATAACCCTAATTTACGGAAAAATTCAAACTTTTTCTGAATAGTGGATTCGGGGAGGCGGCCCAGAACCACGGGCCACTTCTTAACAATGCGTGAGATGTCGGAATCAGTGAAATGGTGGCTTTTGAGGAATGCAATGACGGAGAGGGGTTTTTCAGGGGATTCGAATTTGAGGCGCTGGGAATAGATTAGGGCTCGTTTTGGGGGAATGTCGAATTCCGTTTCCAGATAAACCGCGGCGAATGACTTCGGATTCGAAGCTTTTGAGCTCGATTCTAGGGCGTTTGCAGCAGGTGATGAGAAATGGTTGAATTGTGAGAGAATGTAATTGGCGAAGGATGGGAAAGAAGCAGCGCGAGAGGATCTTACATCGTAGAATTTGAATCTGCGGAATTGATTGAACATGATTGAATGCAGAAGTTGAGAGCGGTTTACCTCTGCGATTCAGTTAACAATTTCCCAGCAAGAGAGCTTCAGAGAATGAAACCTAATTCAAAACCCTAGGTCTTAATCTTGGGTAAATATATTAATTTAATTTTAATACTGTAACGAAATCATGTCTTTTCAAATTTCTCCGAATTAATAATTAGTTTTAAAATATACATAGGGAATTTGGTTTGATGCATGAAATTAGGGCTGACAATTTCCGACACGATACGATAACCAGACACGAACACGCACGAAATTAATGGGTTAGTGTTTGACCTTATTGTGTTCGTGTCGTTATCGTGTCGACACGATAACAACCCGTAAATTTCGTGTCGGATTCGTGTCGGATACGTGTTGGATTCGTATAACCCGTTAATTTATTATTAAATATTAATTAATAAATTTGTAATAATTATTATTATCATTTCTTATTTTTATGATTTTTATCTAGGGTTTCCCTCAAAAGGAAAAACACAACATCACAGCCGCAGCTGCAAGCCAACGCCTCTATCTACTCTCTACTTCATCTCTAATCTTTATCCGGAGTTGCGACCTTGCCACCGGCGACGGCCCTGTTCACCAGCGGCATCCTTGCGCACCGGCGGCATCCCTGCCCACCGGCGGCGTCTCGTCTCGCCGTCTTTCTTCTTCAATCTTCATCTCGTCGTCTCCCTTCTTCTACTTCAGGTAACCAATTTCAAATTCTACTCCTCTTTACTCTTTATCATTCTCTTAGTAATTGGAAGCTTTAACTTTAATTTCTTTGTCATCCATGATTCGAACAAATTTCATTTCTTGATTTAGAGAGTTATTGAATTTCTTTACTAATTTGCCAATTGAATGAAGCTTCTAATCCTAATGAAGGATATAGCACATCAGCCTCTGCCATGGTCAATTAGGCTTTGAGCTTTTGATGCAAAAACTTGGTACGTAGGTTATGATTTTATAGTTTTTGAGTTATAATATTTGTAACATGTATTCATACTCATATTTCTTATTTTTGTTGTGCAGTTAACAGGTTTTGTTTGCATTTTGAAACTTTGGAATTTAGAAGTTTGCAATTCGAAGTGTGTGTTTTACCGGATAATTTGGATTGAATTGTGGGATATATTATGTTGGATTATGGAATATTTAGCAAGATATTTTGTATTTTTTTGGGATTGATTGAAATTATTGTTTAATGTTGTTGAACATGTATTATTTTGTTGTTTTTATTGTTGGATTTTATAGTTAATCGTGTTGCTATCGTGTTATGTGTTATCAGGTTTCAATCGTGTCGTGCTATTAATGATTTTTATAGTGTCGTGTCGCTATCGTATAATTATCGTGTTGTGTTGACACGAAAAAAATCATGACACGAAAATTATCGTGTCGTGTCGTGTTCGTGTTTGGCAAAGTCGTGTCGTGTTCGTGTTTAGTATAACTTTAACGGATCTTGTTCGTGTCGAACCTTAACGGATCGTATCGTTATCATGTCTACCCAATAACAACCCGACACGCACGAATTGCGAGGCCTACCCTAAACTGAAATTGGACAGTTCAAACTTTTTGGACAAAGATATTTGAAATTTCGTTGCTTGCTTATTTAGCATTTTCGACCTTCAAAATCTTGTAAACAATCATTGCACTTGCCTAACAGCCTGACACACACAACTAAATACCTACCAAGCAATTATAAATCAATAAATTTTATCTATAAAGTAGGAAGCTTTTTGCAATTTAAAAAATTAGTTCGATTTTATTTTATTATTCGGTTCGATATAATTTAACTAATTAGTTAAATAAAAATTAAAAAAATAAATTAGTTAAATCCTAATAAAATCGAAACGATTAAAAAAATAAATCGAACCAATTTTTAAATTACAAAAAACCATCTACTTTACTTTATAGACAAAGTTTGTTAATTTATCTTTTCTCATACCTCTATATATTAATCACCGATAAGTCACTAGATATGGATTTTGATTGATACAAGAATCATCACCCGAATTTCTGTGTAGAAATATCAAATAAATCCATTTAATTTAAAGGTCTAGTCGGTGATCGATGCCAATGAATATACTATCATCCATGGAATTATTTGGTGTCTAATTAATATCGGTGTTTAATGTTGAAAATAACTAGCAACATTTAATACGTCCGAAACAAGGGAAAAAGACGGGATTTATAGACAAGGTTGCGTTCTCTTTGATGGAAAATTATCATGTGAAAAAAAGGGATAAGAAAACATTTTGCCTTTAAATTTTTCCTTCTTTTCCATCCCCTTGTCTAAGAAAAAGAATTTTACTCTTTCTTTATTCTCCTTTTCACTCCAATGGAAGGATAATATTTTCACTCCTTGCAAGTGGAATAATATTGTCCTTCCATTTGAGTGAAAAGAAGGAGGAAGAAAGAGTAAAACTCATTTTTTTAGAGAAGGAGATGGAAAAGAAGGAAAATTTTAAAGGGCAAATGTTCTCTTTTATCTCATTTTCCCATGATAATTTATCCATAAAAAAGAACGGAGTCTTACCGTGAGGACAGGTATTTTAAATAATATTATTATTAATAGATAATTGGTAATTTTATGTATTAAGTTAGTGTGTTAACTAAATTGAATAAAAATTTCAATTCTCTTCATTGTATTTGTATTTTGTAATCGAGTCTAATTGTAGGCTCAGTACGAAACAAAACTCCAGCGATCTATTAATTTCACTCAATAAAAATAAAATAAAATACTCAATTATGATATATAGTGGCTTGCTTATCTATAATAATTATATAAAAGCAAAACCACAACAAAAAATATTTTCCCTTCAAAACAACATTTAATAATTTCATTAATTTCTTTAACAAGACATTGAATACAATAATAATTATTAACTTAATAATTAATTAAACAATTAATCATCACATATATATGAAAACAAATTCTTATTCAATTATATAATCACACATTCTTTAATTAATCATTCAACCATTAAATTATTTTTTAAATATTTAGATTCTTAATAGTCTTTTATTAATTGATTGAATATATATTATGAGAAAATTATATTTTTTATTAATTTAAAATAATGTCTATGCTTCTTAAGATCAAAGGAAAAGAATTAGCATGCTAAAACAAGTTTGATTATGACTATTAATGAGTAAATTATTAAATTTAATATTTATATTTTTTTTGTTGTCATAAATTATGGGAATATATGTTTTGAATGATTATTGCAAACAAACATTAATATATTACTTCCTCTGTTCCATAAAATTTATTCTAATTCTTTGCACACGAAATTTTATGAAAGTTGAAAATGGTGTAAAAGATTGATTGTATTATATATTTTGTATAAATAATAAAAGTATCCAAAAAGAAAAACACAAAAACTTATATTTGATATTCCTAAAAGAAAAATATGACAATATGTATGGGATGACGGCGTACAAGTCAAAGTATTAAAAACTAAATTTCAATGAGATCAAATAGTATAATAATTCAACCCACGCATAGCATGGGTCCGTGGGCTAATTCTAGATTACATAATAAAATTAAGTAATAAATTCAACAAAAATCATCGTTTTTAATTGTTAATAAAATCATTTGATTGGCTCGCACCGCGATCGCTTTGTGCCAGCAATTAGTGAAAGAAAAACCGACGTGATGAATGGAAATACGTGGACCCCATTTGTAAATAATGGGTCCATTTAGAAATATTTTCCTAGAAATGCAGCCACATAATACTAACGAGTAACGAACGTGGAGAAAAAGTTTGGTGGAAACATAAATGACGAATATTATATTTAATATTCCCCTAAATAATAAACATTTTATTTAAATTTATTAGGTATCTTTATAAAATCCGATCAGCCTATAGGACCTAAGTTTACATAAAGACTTGTATCAATATATATTCCTAAAAGTGTGCGTGTGTTAATTTAGTGTAATAATAATTATTGTCGGAGACTGAAACAAATGTTACAAGCTGCACCAAATTTAGATGTTGATTAGTTAATATTTTTAGCCTTAATTCGTTATCCATATTTTTCGTGTTCATGCGTATAATTAATGTGGTTATAGCTTTGGTAATATGATTTATTTTATACATTGATGCGTGAAATAATATAGAGTGATCGATTAATAAAATATACTATGGTCGACAAATTGCTATACAAAATCCCTATGACTATACTACAATATTTGACTAAATAAAAGCTCGATATTATCTTTTACAAGGTCGGTAAACTTGGAGCTCACCGCACAAAAATAATTTGAGAGTTGGATGAAATGAAATGAAAATTTTAGAACCAAAAACAGAAAAGGATTCACGACTTCACTAATGAAAAATGAAAATGTCACTATATGAAACAAAATATGGTCACAAAAATATTATAGTTGAAGTAACTGGGCCCACAATTCAGGCAGATCCAGTCGTTGGCCACGTAGCCTAAAAGGGACCCACAGAGAACCGGTAGTGGAGGAAGAGTAGTGGGCCCCAAACACTTGTTTAATTTATTATGGGAAAAGGATTTGTGTATCACAAGTTTTGTCTATTTATCCGGTCAATTGGTCTACTAGGTCAATTATCAACATTTTTTTAACACGACACGATTACAACATTAATCAATAAATTTATAAATTTAGGTCCATTTGGAGTGTTCATGTCGAAAGATGTTACCTATATGATATACATTTTTTCTACATTAGTGATGAACCGGACATGAATATTGTGCGTTCCATTTTGAATATGGAAATTATGATGCGAAAGACCTTATCATATGAATATATAATGTAACTCGAAATATGACGAAGATAACAAATATTGAGAGTTGTGGAATTGATAATATCTTGATTAGCAATTTTTATCAAGGTTTTGCCAATGATTTATTTTGTACAAAATTGTGTTATAGCAATTTGGAGTAATTTTAGAGGGGAAAAAGCAGTGCATTAGTACAAAAAGTTGTACCTAAGTCACTCTCTCATTTTTTTCATTTGTTCTTAAACTTAAGTCAAGGTTGCTGACCTAACATTGAAGAATAAAATATATAAAATTAATCAAATTTATAAATATAAAATCACGTATTGGAGTATTTGTTAACTATCAATTGTAAGAAAATACGAGATTTTCAGAAACTCCTATCTATATTAATGGAAAATCAACAATCTACATTTTTACCCGCTCAAAAATGGAAAATCAATTATCTCATTCCTTCACAATTTGTCAAAAAGTACATGCATACTGTTACATTCGTAAAATTTAGAACATAGTATAAAATAATAATTTGAATTAGTCCTTTACATTAACAATTTCACAAAATAAAGATGCCAAAATTTCACCAAAATAAAACCCAAAAATAAGAATTAATTTTTATTTCAAGATTTGACTTCTGACGAATTATAACCCCCAACTATGCACACACATATATCAACATAAAATAATACATCGACAGCTCCATAAATTAAACAAGACTTATTTGACATCAACTTAACAACTCGTAAAATTAATGTTTCCAAGATTTCACTCCCACGGAACTAAAATTAAAGTAAAATCCTTATAATAAGGATTGTCTTTTTCTCTATTTAAATATTCCGACTTCTTAACGAAGCATAACATTTGATGATTTTTCCAACCATCTACTTAAAGACAACACAAGATCCATACACAATAATTTAGTGATAATAATCAAGATGTTATCAAGTTTTCAAGATTTTGGATTTCTTTCCAATTAGATAGCCATAGCAATTTTTTAAAAACCGAAAACTATTTTCTTCAAATTTATCAATAAACGAAAAAACAATGAAAATAAGAAATAAAAAAAGTTTGAATAAAATAGGAGAAATAAACAAAGGAGCGAGAGCGTGAACACTGGCGTTGTATCGGACTTGGAAGAGAGAGAAAACTGAGAAATTCTCAACTCGACACTCTCTCTCCCAAATCAATCAAATCTCCCTCTCTACTCTTCTATTCTTTCTACCACCCTCTCTCTCTCTCTGCCCTCTTCACTTTCTCTCCCATCTCTCTCCTCCATTGCGATCTCTCACTCCTTCTCCCCTTCCGCCAAATTCTAATCCTGATCACCACTTTACCCGGTAAAAAAAGTGAAAAAGCAACCAACCATCATCTTTTTTCCACATCTCTCTACGTGCCTGAATCTTGCTCGATCAATGTGGGTTTTGTATCCCTCCGCCAAGGGACTCAGGGCTCAAGAACACTGTTTTCTCGCCTCTTCTGATCAATTCCTACCTCTTCAGCTGGTCAGTACAGATTTCAGCTGCCATTTGTTTGATGAATTTACTGCACTTCCTTTTTCCCTTTTTTAACACCGTGAATTCCGCGATGGTTTTTAATGTTGAATGTTGCTTTGACAAGTGATGAATTCGTTTGTACTGAATTACGCCTTGGAGCCGAATGCTTTTTATTTGTTGATTTGAACGTTCTTGAAGATGGATTTATGGGTTTAATCTAGCCTTCTAATTTGATTTTTGTATGCGCTAACAGTGTTAGGGCTCTTTCGTACCTGTAATTGACTCGACCGTCTTAAAGATCTCGAAATCTTGATGGTAATGATCACGTAGATTGGTGGTTGCATCATGAGAGTTAGTGGGATTAATTTTATAAACATGAGCTGTATAAAATGAATTTATTACTTATTTCGCCTCTGATAATCTGTTTCCAGTTGTTAGACAGCTGCATTTTCTCATACAGGGGTTTTAGGGTAGGTTTTATGTAGGCACGATGTTTTAGCCCTGGGGTTTAGTGGATATGTCAGCAAGCCCTTTCCCTACTCTGTGGAGGCATGTTTTTTCGGTTTTTACATTTATGATTCTAAGATAGCAAATTAGCAATGCGACTTTCATGATAGTTGTTGAATGAACACGAAATTTTGGGTCGATTTTTTTTATCAGCATGAGTTGTATACAACGAATATAGTGTTAGATCCGGCTTTTATAATCTGTTTCCAGTTGTTATACAGCTGCATTTGCTCATACAGGGGTTTTGAGGTAGATTTTATGTGAGCATGTCGTTTCAGCCGTGGGATTTAGTTGTTACGTGAGCAAACCCTTTCCCTGCCAGTAGTTTGGAGGCAAGTTTAGGTGTTCATGTTTATGATTTTGAGGGTAGCAATGTGACTCAAAGCTTTGTAATAGTTGTTGAATGAACACGAGTGTTAGTGAGATTAGTTCTATGAACATGAGTTGCATACAATGAATATAGTATTTAATCTGGTCATTATAATCTGTTTCTAGTTGTTAGACAGCTGCATTTGCTCATAGAGGGTTTTAGGGTAGGCTTTATGTGGGCATGTCATTTTAGCCATTGGGTTTAGTGGTTATGTGAGCAAGCCCATTTCCTGCACTGTGGAGGCAAAGTTTTGGTTTTTGTATTTATAATCCTGAGATAGCAAAGTGACTCTAAGCTTCATAATAGTAGTTGAACGAGTGTTGGTGAGATTAGTTTAACGAACATGAGTTGCATACAATAAATATAGTATTTAATCTCGTTGTTATTATTTGTTTGCAGGTGTTTTGACTGCTGCATTTGCTCATAGAAAGTTTTCAGGTTACGCTTTATGTGGGCACATCGTTTTAGCTCTGAGGTTTATTAGTGGTTATATGAGCAGAGCCCTTTGCTTGCTCTGTGGAGTCAAGTTTGGGGTGTTTATGTTTATGATTCTGAGGTAGAAAAGTGACGCTGAGCTTCACAGAAGTTGTCAAATCAGATGGCTCGGGGTAGGATTAGAGTTAGGATCCGAAGGAGCCAGCTTTATACATTTGGTTGTTTCAGGCCACAGACTTCTGAAGAAGAGGACCCACATGACTTCCACGGACCTGGCTACTCGCGAGTGGTTTACTGCAACGAGCCTCGTATGCACGAGCACAAGCCTCTTAAATATTGCTCAAATTACATATCCACCACTAAGTACAATGTGGTTACGTTTCTCCCCAAGGCCATATTTGAACAATTCAGACGAGTCGCCAACCTTTACTTTCTTCTTGCTGCGGTCTTGTCGCTGACTCCTATATCACCGTTCTCCGCTTTGAGTATGATTGCGCCTCTGGCTTTCGTGGTCGGGCTGAGTATGGCTAAAGAAGCTCTGGAAGATTGGCGTCGGTTTATACAGGATATGAAGGTCAATTTGCGAAAAGCTCGTGTGCATAAAAAGGACGGTTTATTTGGTCTTAAACCATGGATGAAGCTCAGGGTTGGAGATGTGGTGAAAGTAGAGAAGGATAAATTCTTCCCTGCAGATTTACTTCTGTTATCGTCCAGTTATGAAGATGGAATTTGTTATGTCGAAACTATGAACTTAGATGGGGAGACTAATTTGAAGGTGAAACGATCTTTAGAGGTGACACTTCCCCTGGATGATGAACAAACTTTCAATGAGTTCAAGGCGACAATAAAATGTGAGGATCCCAATCCTAGCCTTTATACTTTTGTGGGGAATTTTGAGTATGATCGGCAGATCTATCCTCTTGATCCAAGTCAAATTCTTCTCCGGGACTCGAAGCTTCGAAATACAGCCTACATTTATGGAGTGGTGATATTCACCGGTCATGATAGCAAAGTTATGCAGAATTCCACGAGATCTCCTTCTAAAAGAAGTAGGATTGAGAAACAAATGGACAGAATCATATACATCCTTTTCAGCTTCCTCGTGTTCATCTCGATCATTAGCTCCATAGGTTTCATTGTGAAGACGAAATATGATTTGCCAAAGAAGTGGTATTTACAGGTTCCAGATAGTGAGGAGCTATATGATCCAGGAAACCCTCTAAGGTCAGGGTTCTATCATCTTATCACTGCTCTGATATTATATGGTTATTTGATACCAATATCCCTCTATGTGTCGATTGAGGTTGTGAAAGTCCTCCAAGCATTGTTCATAAACCGGGACATTGAGATGTTTGATGAAGAGACTGGAACTCCAGCTCAAGCCCGGACGTCGAACTTGAATGAGGAACTGGGACAAGTTGATACGATCCTTTCGGATAAAACTGGCACCTTGACCTGCAACCAAATGGACTTCCTCAAATGCTCGATTGCTGGTACTGCATATGGCATGTGCGCTAGTGACGTAGAAGTTGCTGCTGCTAAACAGATCGCCATGGACTTGGATGGTCACAGCCAAGCAAGTACACCTCATTCTTGGCGAAAAAGTGGGTGCAGCTTCGGGGAACCGGAAATTGAATTAGAGTCTGTTATTTCTTCGAAAAATGAAATGGATCGCAGACATCCTATAAAGGGATTCAGCTTTGAGGATGGCCGCCTTATGAATGGGAATTGGTGTAAAGAACCCAATGCAGATGCCATCCTGTTGTTTTTCAGGATACTGTCGGTTTGTCACACTGCCATTCCAGAACGCAATGAAGAAACCGGCAGCTTCACCTATGAAGCAGAATCACCGGATGAAGGTGCATTTCTTGTTGCTGCAAGAGAATTTGGTTTCGAGTTCTGCAGACGGTCGCAGTCTAGCATATTTGTTCGTGAGAGAATATCCTTTCAAGAGCCCGTCGAAAGGTGAGACAATGAATTGATTTTTCCCCTATGCTGCTTGGGCAAATTCTCTGATCTTTAGATAGACGTCTTGACATATAATGCATTTTGTAAGTTCAGGGAGTACAAAGTTCTCAACTTGTTGGATTTCACTAGCAAAAGGAAGAGAATGTCCGTCATTGTTCGGGATGAGGATGGACAGATCTTTGTCTTTTGCAAAGGAGCTGACAGGTAAAAAGCAAAATATCAAAATCAAAGGAAAGGGAACTAGGAAAGAATATTACAAAAAATAATATTAATCTGTTCTATCTGCAATTCCTTATATATATACACGAAGGGCCTTTTTCCGAATTGATACTTTCTGATGTGTTTATTTGACTCTACTGATTTGATATTATGCACACTTTGCCTTGCAGCATCGTCTTTGATAGGCTAGCTAGGAATGGTAGAATGTATGAGGACGTAACTACCAAGCATTTGAATGAATATGGGGAGGTAGGTTTGAGAACACTAGCCCTTGCTTACAAGAAACTCGAGGAAGACAAATATGCTGCTTGGAACGAAGAGTTTATTAGAGCAAAAACTGCAATAGGTGGTGATAGGGAAGCTATGCTAGACCGGGTTGCTGATATGATGGAAAGGGACTTCATACTAGTTGGTGCAACTGCTGTGGAGGACAAATTACAGAATGGAGTATGGCTTATTATCTTATCATTGCTATGAGCTCTATCAATTCTCATTCTCTCTCTCTCTCTCTCTCTCTCTCTCTCTCTCTCTCTCTCATTGTCTCATTTTCTGTTACTTCTGTTTAGGTGCCACAATGCATTGACAAACTAGCACAAGCTGGTCTAAAGATCTGGGTTCTGACAGGTGATAAGATGGAAACTGCAATTAATATAGGGTCTGGCTCTTGACTATTTGAATTATCATTTCGCTACTCAGTAATCAAAGGTTTTTCCAACTGCTAACCTGAAACTCGTCATCGTGCAGATTCTCTTGTAGTTTGCTTCGACAGGGCATGAAGCAGATATGTATAACAACAATGAACACAGATGCATTAGTCCAGGATCCCAAACAGGTACTTATCTATTTCCCAAAATGTGCTACAATATGGTATGGATTTATTTATTGATGTAAGCCTTATCTTCTTTTCCTCTGTAGGCCGTAAAAGAGAATATATTAATGCAAATCACCAATGCCACCCAAATGATCAAGCTGGAAAAGGATCCTCATGCTGCATTTGCTCTAATCATCGATGGAAAAACTCTAACTCATGCCTTGGAGGATGACATGAAGATTACGTTCTTGAATTTAGCAATTTGTTGCGCTTCAGTCATATGCTGTCGTGTCTCGCCCAAGCAGAAAGCTCTGGTGGGATATATTATCTTGCACTCTCAAAGATATCTTGCACTCTCAAAGAATTTTCATAATCTGTCGCTTAGCATATTCTGTTGGACATGTTATTGTTCAAGTCGAACTTTTTTCCTCCCTCAAAATCTCACACTTGGTTATGCGGTCATTAGGTAACAAGATTAGTAAAAGAAGGAACCGGGAAAACGACACTGGCTATTGGTGATGGTGCTAATGATGTTGGTATGATTCAAGAAGCAGACATCGGCGTTGGCATCAGCGGATGTGAAGGAATGCAGGTTGGTAAAAAATCTCTGTTGCTTTTACAACTTTGTACATGTACTCTGTCTCAAAACTATGGTGTTTCTTGCATCGATACACTATCGTAGCATCTAAATCGGCATCTTAAATTGAGATAGAAGGCTAGATATGTTAAATTTCGATTTATGAATTTATGTTGTGATATGATGGAAGCAAAATTGGCTTACTCACCGGCTCTTTGCAGGCTGTGATGGCTAGCGACTTTGCTATTGCACAGTTCCGGTTTCTGGAGAAGCTTCTGGTCGTACACGGTCATTGGTGTTACAAAAGGATTGCTCAGATGGTAATTCCTTATGGCGTGAACTCATATCACCATAATGCAAAATCCAAAACACCATGCTTTAGTTTCTAACTCGGGAAATTCAATTTCTCAATGCAGATTTGTTATTTCTTCTACAAAAACATCGCTTTTGGCCTCACTATCTTCTACTTTGAGGCGTTTGCTGGCTTTTCTGGGCAATCCGTGTATGTCGACTGGTACATGATCCTATTCAACGTTGTTCTCACATCTCTACCCGTCATTTCGCTTGGGGTGTTTGAACAGGATGTAGATTCTGAAGTATGCTTACAGGTTAGGTTTTATCCTCTCCCTATCTCTCATTTACCCTCTGATAAGTCCGGATGCACAGTGCATCTGCCTTAATTAAATCCCAATTGTGATTAATAAATCCTAACTGGGGATCAGTTAACTATAACTGGGTATTATAAACCCTAATTAGGAATTTGTGAACCCTAATAAGATGGATGCACTGTACATCCAGATGTATACAAGCTTGGACTCATGAAAACTGTTGATGCAACTGCAGTTTCCAGCTCTATATCAACAAGGCCCAAAAAACCTCTTCTTCGACTGGTATAGAATCTTTGGGTGGATGGCAAATGGGCTATACACGTCCCTGATCGTGTTTTTCCTCAACATCATAATCTACTACGACCAGGCCTTCCGGTCCTCGGGCCAGACCGCAGACATGACGGCCCTCGGCACTGCTATGTTCACCGGCATCATATGGGCCGTCAACTGCCAGATCGCTCTAACGATGAGCCACTTCACATGGATCCAACACCTATTCGTGTGGGGCAGTGTCACCTTCTGGTACATCTTCCTCTTCATCTACGGAGAGCTGAACTACGCCCTCGACGTCAACGCCTTCCGGATCCTGACCGAGGTCCTCGGCCCAGCCCCGATCTACTGGAGCACCACCCTGCTCGTGACCGTTACATGCAACCTGCCCTACCTCGCCCACATCTCGTTCCAGCGGCTGGTGAATCCACTAGATCACCATGTTATTCAGGAGATCAAGTACTACAAGAAGCACATCCGGGATCACCGGATGTGGAAGGCTGAACGGAACAAGGCCCGGCACTCGACCAAGATCGGGTTCACGGCGAGGGTCGACGCGACAATCAGGCAGTTGAGAGGGAGGCTGAACAAGAAGTATTCTATCAACAATGCTGTACCACAACAAACTTGATTCTGCATATAGTTTTAGTTTTTTTCTTGATGTTTTTAGTGTTTTCTTTTTCCCCCGATTTATTGGAAGTTGATGATTTTTAGTTGTTTTGGTTTGGTGGAAATCTTGTGTATCATGTTTCTATTAATTCATTCTTGATGGAGAGTTGAGTGTAGTGAGAGCTCCAGTGAGGTTGTCTGTATGTACAAATAGTTTTGTAAGATAACCTATTCAACAAGCTTAAATGGTAGGTACATATTTTCACTTCATTCTTTAATTTTACGATTTTCATATATCCATGATGAGGGAAATCTGCAGCCGTTATTCAAGGGGACCTTCCAAAATCACTCAAAAGAGTAATCATTTTAGAAAAGTTAGTACGGACAACCTTCTGTTTCGGTTAATGGAAAAAAAAAATAAAAAATCAAATCTTCTTTATCAAAAATATCTAAACATTAAAAATAATTGTACAATTGCAAAACATCGGAAAGGATCATGTATATGAAGTATTCATAGTAGGAATATTGGTATATAACTACTCAAATTTTGGACCAAATTTGGTTTTTAACACAAATTTTAAAAAGTGTCAATAAATACACGAATATAATGGTTGTTGCAAATTTATCACAAAATCTATTTTCTCCCAAATCGAATCCCACGTGCCTTTGACATGGCGTCATTCAAATCAAAACGACGTGGTTTCAGTTATGAATAATATTTTTTTAAAATAAAATCTATTATCTATATTATATTTAAATATGAATCCAAATTAAATTCAAATTGATTTTAATTTTAATGGTAATTTTGTAGTTATTTTAAAATCAATGGTTATTTTATACATATAAATTAGATTAAATTAACTAATCTAATTAAAGTACAACTTCTAGCTAGCTTTTTTCGGATAGTGGCCGAGTAGTGGCCTAGTGGGGGATAAGAATTTATTTTTTATTTTTTATTTTGTTGTTTCTCAAAATAATTATATTTTATTCAATAAAATAAGATGCAATATACGTCTTAAATTAAAGATTGTGCTACGGGTTTTAATTTTACATATAACATATAAAAAATAGATTTAAAATGAATAAATTACGGTAATTTGAAGTTTCAAACAAAATTATATATATAGATAACTGCAAACTTTTTAATTGAAAGCAGTTTCTTGAGATTAAAAAATTATTTTTGTCATTTCATTAATTTAATATTATTATAAAATAAAATATATGACATAATAATATGTATATTATATAATAGAAGAATAATGTGCCGCTCGCCATCCGTGAACATCATTCTTGAGCATCAATCACATTATGCTAGATTTTTTTTTTTTGTCGTTTCAGACATTTATTTGAATTTTTTGATACCTTGGAATTTATTGTTGGCATTATTAATCTAATGCATTATATAAAAAAAATGCTTTATGTGTTCTTTTTCCATTTCATTTGTGACTTTGTAAATGGTTAATTGTTAAGTTATGCTAATTTATGAATAATGTATTTTAATATATATAATTAGGGTGGCTACGACGGTATTTTTTACGCATATAATTTTTTTATTGACATATAAGATGGTAATGATCGCCATTCTACATGTACGTGTGATAAATTAATTTTATTTTTTAATTTGTAAATTTTAAATAAACGTATGTAAGAAAGTTAAAAAAATTAAATACAAAAAAATATAAAATCGTGCATCGCACGATGGCAAATACTAGTCTATTATATATATAATAAGGGAGTTGAAGATTTCAAATCAATTGAAAATCATTTTTAGTGGCAATTTTGTAATATTAATTACTAATTGAGGGCAATATATATCATAAAAATGACAGTTTTTTTCCAATTCTTCTTTTACGTGAGGTTCAAGTAGTGGGGAGAGAATGCTATATTGCTTTTTATTGTTATTTGTATTTTTCTTTTATTTTCCATATTTCATTGTTTTTAAAAATATGTAATTTAATTAATAAAAAAAATCATATGCATATCAAATTAAAGATTATGAAAAAAGCTTTAATATGACATATGGTATGTAAATAATAAATTTGAAATGAGAAAACTTTTATTATTATTAATATTAGTATTATTATTATTTAATATTACTTAGATTTCGTGATAAATTTTTTTAAACCATTTTCTAAAAGGTTCTTATCCAACTAACTCCATCATGGACTCATCATGGTAACTGATTTACGAACGA
>JAYJMF010000056.1:4801567-4819869 GCA_036873715.1 Salvia sclarea
TATGGATAAAAAGGAGGAGTTTTAAAGGGTAATTTTGCTATCAATCTAATCCATTTAATCAAGGAAACCAAACGCCACCATAATGCTTTACGCATTTGATCATTCAGAGATAATCCTGCAATGCATTTTAGATGAGAAGACATGGTTAGATGTTATGAATTATTTTATTTCCATATTGAGATTATATAGTATATATTTCATTCATCATACATGAATATATTTAATTGGCTATAGTAATTATTTAAGTATAAAAATTAATGTAAACATCTATGTTTAAATAATTCCACTTATTTGATACATGCATCCATGAATATAATAGTTAATTATATACAATAGTTAATTATATACAATGAATTGATGTTATGCATAAATATAAATTTGCTCAATTTATAAAATCTCTCTTTTAATTAATAAAATATTAATTTATCGATATATTAATATCTCTATAAATTAATAAAATTTCTTGGTCCCAAGGTTATTAATTTATAGAAGTTTTATTGTACCACAAAAGAAAGATATCAAGCTCGTTGAGATAAAATTAAACAAAGATGGTATGAATATGATTAGAAGTGTCTAATGGTACCCGATTTTTCGGGATTACTAGTATAGAACCAGACCATACTAGTCCGAAGCTTGGAAATTTTTTCGATACCCGATTATTGGACATATATGAGACGTGTTATCGGTTAACATTGATAATAATAATAATTTAATTAATGTTTTGTATTGTAACTATTATTATTATTATTATTATTATTATTATTATTATTATTATTATTTATTTATTTATTAATTTCATTTTTAAAAATTTAAAACTAAACAAACACAAGCTAATTACTAACAGACAACACACTCGACCGTTGGCGCCTCCCTCACCTCATCAATCTCTCTCGACTCTCGTCGTCTCGCGCCCGCGCCCAGGCCCAGCCGCCGCGTCGCCTTTGCCCCGCCGTCGGTCGCCGCTGAGGCTACACCAGTATTCAGCTGCGGCGTCGCCTTCCCCCACAACAGCGCAGCCGGCAGCCGCGTAAGGTTTATCAATTTGTCATGTGTGAACTTCATCAAATTGTGCAAAACTGATAGATTCTTAGAAATTGTAAAATTGCAGCTATATCTTATGTCATGTTAGAATTAGGATTGTGATTAACATTTCAGCATTCATGAATTTTATGTATAGTATAGCGTTGTTTTTCATGTCGTCATTTTTTAGATTTTTTGTTTTTCGTTTTAGGTCATCTCACATTGCCTGTATGTCGATCGTTATTATCTTTATACTTTTCCAGTTCCTGAGTAATCGATTGTTTTCCCGAGCTTTTGACACTGTCAATTTTGATGATAAAAAGGAAGAAAGAGAGATGAGTATGAAGACCTCCTTTGGCTGCGATCGGCTAAGTGAGTTGCCCAACTGCTTAATTTTCGATATATTTCGGTTTTTGCCGGTAACTGATGTTGTTCGGACAACAACTCTGTCCAAGCGTTGGGAAAACCTCTGGACCTCCAGCCCTTGCCTTGATTTCAATTCGAGTAAGATGACGATTGATGCAAAGAAATTTCGAGGATTCGTTAATGGGGCGATAAACTCTTGGCGTGGGGTCAAGATTGTGAAATTCATTATACAATTTAGCTCATCCTGTGATGAGCTTGAGGAGTCATTACCTAGTGACAGCGACATTAATTCGTGGATGAAATTTGCTACGGAGAAAAAGGTCGAAGAGTTGCAGCTATCCATACCGTCCAGATATGTGGTGTCACAGCATCTCTTGTTGTGTTCATCCCTTCAAGTTTTATGCCTAAGGCGTTTCAAAATTGGAATTGGTGGAGATGTGCGATGGGATCAGCTGAAGAGTTTAACGCTTCATGTTGAAGGCTTGAGTGAGGACTCGATGAATCGAGTTTTGAGTGGTAGCCCTCGGTTGGAATTCCTCGACTTGAGTGTTCCCGGTTACTGTGGGAACTTGAGCATCCGGTCAAGCAGTTTGAAATGCCTTACTATTGGAGTGTTTGGTAAGATAGATGCGGAGCTGAGAATCTCAACCCCGAATCTTGAGAAAGTAGAATTTAGGGGACTCTTATATAGCAGGTGTTTGTTGATGGACGTCTCATCTCTAACGGAAGCATCCTACTTTTTGCTGCTTTCGCCAAGTTGTTTAACAATCGAACATTTTTTGATGCATTCGCCCAATTTTCCAACCACCGAACATGTTGAAAGACTCACATTGACAAGTTGGTGCATTGAGGTTCGTTTTCTTTCACTTGGACCCTCTATCCCACTTTTGAAGTCTCACTTTCGGTTTTTTTCTAGTGTTTACTTTTTTCTTCTTTCAGTTTTAATTTATTTGCTATTTTATTATGAATTTTTTTTTAATTAAGATTCACCAATTTATGTTAGGATTTTGTGATTATTTTTATATTCAATTTGTATTTTTATTAGTAATTAACAATTGTTTCTATTGACTAATTATTGTTGTATCAGGTGGTTGGAGCTATGAAAAATAAACGTATGCTTTCACCTTTTCCCAATACCAAGTTTCTAGAGCTCAAACTTAGTTCTACAGGATACGAAAAAAGTGTGGGAGCTCTTGCAATGTTCCCTAAATTGAGGGATTTAGTCATCACAACCTGTCCCTTGATTGAACCAATACCTGCTGAAAGATGCCCCGAGACGCCTCTGCCGCAGCTGAGAACAGTTGATGTTACTTGGCAATCCGGTGACAAAGGCATATTTCCTTTGGTGCAGAATTTGCTCAAATACGCGATAAACCTAGAAAAGATTGTTTTCCGTGAAAAGAAAGGCAAGTGGGTCAGGCCTGCGCCACCGTTTGAGGCATCACATATATTGCAGAAAATGGAAAGATCCTCCCCAAATGCAGAGTTTGTTTTCTGTTGATATTTTGATCATATTGATGATACATGATTTGAGGTAAATGTTTGCTTTGTTTTAGGGGGTTTGCTAGTATAATAGTTTGTTGAAAGTTTCTGACTAAGATGATGCTCTTATGATTTATTGTTGTTGTCTTCTTGAGCTGAATCGTCGAATTATTGATGGAACCTTTATTCTTATTAGTATATTGTTATTAGTACAATAGAATTGTTATGAGCATTTTGTTTGTGGGTTTTGAATAGATTGAAAAGATGTTTTAGCCAGTCATGGCCCTAGAAAAATAGCTGCAGAGTTGATCTTCTATGCATATATTTGGTTATGCTTATGTTATGTGTGAAGGCATAGGGAAGCCACATAATTTCATGTAAATTATTGTTGTATTTTGGGGATTTCATTTGTCCAATAGTTTATGAAAACTTTTGGATTAAGTTGATGCTCTCTAGAGTCTAGATTTATAGCATAGTTTGCCCTTAATTGCTACTGTGTTGGAAATGATCACAGTTTGCCTTCTTTATGTTCTCTTCTCAAGTTCTTTCCTGTGCAGGTTTAATCTTCGGCCCGGAATTTCTACAGACGGTGGTGGTTGTGCGCAGAAACTCCAACAACATTCCGAATTCTCTCCAAACTTTTGTCGTACAGGGCGTAAGGGTTCCCGTTAAATCAGTGGGTGATTTTATGATATAGGAATCAGAAGTTATGTCCCAATTTTGCAATAGTTTCAGTAACGTAGTTGATGACTTCTTATGATCGTTCCTACTTGGTACATATCTGAAACTGCAGGCAAAAGCTTTGGTATTCATTCATATGCCTATGTCAATATATTAAAATCGCCTTTTCTAAGTAAATGATCAGTATTTTGGTTGTTCGGTCCACTCTCATTTGGCCGTGAGTTTTGATTTAATCCTAAATTTTGTCTATGTATCCAATTCAAATACATTAAATAACAAGGGATGCTCTCCTATGAGAATGTCATCACGTAAGGATGTCGGAGACGATAACGGAAACGGCCATTGCAGATGTTAGGGCTCTTTGTGGTTGCACCGCTTTACATAACTAGGGTGTAAAATAGCGATGGGCCTTGGTTTAAAGTTAGGTCGAAGAATTAATGAAACGGGCTACATGTTAATTTATCCTAACCCGTCAAAAATGTGGCTACCAAACGGGCTCTAAGTATTAGCAATTATCGACGATAGCAGTCACTGAGGTTTTTAGTATAAATGTTGGCATTTTGAATGGTAGGAGTCACCGCAAAATTCGTCGCACTTGTTAGATATTGGTCGGGGTAAGAGTCAGTATGGACTATACCGTGAGTGTTACCGACTTATTACGATAACAGTCACCATTGCCATTATTGTACTCGTTAGCATTTTGCAATGGTAGGAAACACTATTGATTTCACAATGTACACTGTAAAGAGTGTTTGAATTGATTGAATGTGGTTTAGCAAAAATTAAAATTTAATGACTTAAATTTAACATAATATCAAAATTGTTCTTCTAATATAATTGTGATTTTACTTCAATTTATAGGCACATGGTAACATAATAATAATATATAAAACACACAAACGTAATTGGCGAATATACTTTTAGGATTTTGGTTATGCATTGAAGAATAATTAATAATCAACCCAACAAAGTGTTATGTGAGATTAGACCTAACCTAATATGATTGACCTATTTATATTAAATATTAAGTAGTCCGTTGTCTATTTAATCTAACATAATCGAGCACCCCCAAAATTCCCAATGTTGATATATAACATAATATGATTGACCTATTTAGGTTATTCTGTTATGAGCTTGATTTGATTGGTTGTGGTTTAAGATAAGTTAAAAGATAATGACTAAAATGTAACCTAATATTAAGTTTGTTCTTTTGATATATTGGTAATCTTCATTCAATTCATAGGGCACATAAGAGCATCATAATAATATCGATAGTCCAAAAATAGTTCTAGCGATTGTACATTTGCAAAAAAAAAAAAAAAAATAATAATTATGAATTGATGAATGATTAATAGTTGATCTCAATTCAACTCGATAAATTATCTTTTAATTAGATAATTGGAGTTGGAGCACGAATTGAGTTATCAATCACGGCGGAATCACTTAAACTACATACGTGATCAAATTCGATTATTTCATTAATCAAACACTCCCTAATAAAATTCGAATTTTGTTCAAATCAAATTTTGGCTGATGAATTATGCAAAGCACAATAACTTATTGAGTCGAATATTTTTAAAAATGGAAAATATAAGATCTGGACGAATGACTGCTGAATTTAAAAAGGTTGTGGTCCAAAAGCAGAAAAAATAATAGTGAAAGGACTTAAGTGAAATTAGGCTAACCTTTTAAATAAATTTAAGATGTCGCGGAAATACAAATACAAAGAAGTAGAGTTTCGCGGTTATTACTCTCACAGAATAAAATAAATATTAAAAACATAAATTCATTCTTCTTCCCACCTCTCTCTCTCTCTCTAAAACACTCCCCTTTCTCTCTCTAAAGTCTCACTCCATCGCAGAAAAATCGTAATCTCATCTCGCTCGCCACCAATTCTCCAAAAATTTCAAATCTGGAGCGCTTTCCTCAAATGCTGTGAATTGAATTCGTCGGAAAGGTAAGGAGGGAGAAGCGCGGAGTTCCTTTTTATTCCCTCTCTTCTGCTGATCTTTTTCCAATTTGGCTTTTTTGAATTTGTAATTTTTCTAATTTGAGCCCCGCGTGGTTAGGGGTTTAAGTGAATGATTTTGGATTTGGTTTCTGGTGGTTCTAGCTGATTATCAGTGATAAATGGAGGTTTCTTCGCTTTGTTTTCGGGTTTGTGGCTGCAAATTGGCAGCTTGTTTTTTTTTCTTTCTTCTGATTGAATTTTACCTTTTCTCCCGGTCCCTTTTCAGGGTAATTTGGAAGATCGTTAATTTGAGCTTTTTAATGCGATCGATTTTGAAAATTCGAGGAGCCTATCTGCTAGATTTTGAATGAACTGCGTGTGCGTGCTAGAAATCTCTCATATGAGCTGATGTTTTGAATAATATCTACTTTAATCTCGAGTCTGAGTTAACTAGGCGGAATATATGTGTTAGAGCTAATTATTGAATTTTCTATATGTATTTGTTCAAATAATTCAAGAAGTTTTATTCTTATTTTGCTTTTTTGGTGTTTTCTATGGTCCGAGACATATAATTGTTATGTTAGTTAATCTGAGAATTCTGTAATTACCTCCAAGATGATTTAAATTGTGGGGATGTGTGTTTTAATTGTAGTTTATTTTATTTGATGTTCGCTTTGTGGAATTCTGTGTCTATAATAAATGTTTACTTTCAATGGTGAGTTTATTGGGACCTTCTTAGTTGACCTCTTGAATATTTACTCAATGGGAATGTGCTATGATTATATTCGGGAGAGAAGTTGGAAGATTCTTCTCCGTATTTAAAAGTACTTGTGGTTCAATAAATAGCTTTTAAGGAGTTCTTGCGGTGTTATGATGGCTAACATTTTGACTTCATGATATTTTTTGCTATTTTAGGTTCTTAGATTAGCACAAGATGGGACCCACACGAAAGTCGAGAAGTGTGAATAAGCGTTATTCGTATGTCCACGAGGTATCTCCGAGCAAAGACGGAGACAGTGCTAAAAAAAGCAACAGCAGTCGGGTGAGTTTCTGGTGAACAAGTTTCTTTCTTTTACAACTACCTTTTGCACTGATAACTCATTTCTTGCTTTTGACCTCTTTGCCTTATCTTGTGACGTGATTCTCAATCTCTCTCTTCCCCTCTCTCTCTTCGATGAAGTATAAAGCACGAGACAGAACCTTATATTTCATAGTCTCTCATCATGCATGTTTTACACCAAGTGAACAAGCCTGTTCAATTTCATTGGAAAAGTTTTATAAGACACAAGAGTTATCATTTAAGTGAGTTTTGGTAGCTTTAATGGTTAGCATAAGCTGCAAGGTTCCAGCACAAGTTCTCACCAATAACCCTTAGATTGCTTTCTTTGGTTGTTTGTACATTGGAGTGTCATGCATCTGCACATCAACACGATGATCACAGTGTTTTCTTTTCTTCAAATGCAGAAAAGGAAGTTGTCTGACATGCTTGGGCCTCGGTGGACCATGGAAGAGCTAACTCGTTTTTATGACTCTTACCGCAAGTACAGTAAAGACTGGAAGAAGGTCAGTTCAAATTCATAATTAGACCCGTTGACCAAGTTGAGCATAAATGATTGTTGAATCTGATAGTTAATATAGCCATAAACATATCTGATGTGTGCCAATAAATATGACCACCATGATCTAGATGACAATAGCATCAGAAGCAAACAGTAGTTTGGCTTTGATCCGTCAGGACTAGTCAGTTATTCAGGACCTAATCTATTGATTGCTAAAAGCTTGCTGCTTTCTCTTCTTTGACATGTGTACAGGTTGCCGGTGCTGTCAGAAATCGTTCAGCAGAAATGGTGGAGGCCCTTTACACAATGAATAGGGTAAATTCTGTTTTTAGGCTACTTGCTACTATGGATCTTACCTCACGATTATAATGTTTCCACTAATCTTTAAATTGTTGATTTCAGGCATACTTATCTCTTCCACACGGAACTGCTTCTGCAGCTGGGTTGATTGCTATGATGACCGATCACTATAGCAATCTGGTGAGACTACAATTCAGTAATGAAGATGACATCTAATCTTATACTCCCTTTAGCCAATGTCATTTTATAAGTTCTCACTGTTCATTATATGTTTTCATTCTCCATCTCTAACTCTTGATGCATATAAAATACTTGCTGATACTTGTGGTAATGGAAAACTCACTTTTTCTCAGGAATGTTGTAGTAAATGTTGATCACATGAATTTACCTAATACTGTTAATGGCTTCTTTGTGAAGACAATAATGTAACTTGTTCTTGGCTTTACAGGTAGGAAGTGATAGTGACCAAGAGAACAATGATGGAGCAGGATCATCTCGGAAGACACAGAAGCGCGCTCGTGGGAAAGTACAGCCTCCTACCCCTAAAGCATCAGATGAGCTCATTGCATTGCAATCTCCAATCACTGCATCAAATTACGGGTGCCTTTCATTGTTGAAAAAGAAACGTTCTGGTGGTATGTTAGAATCTAGATAAGTCAATATCTTATGTGTGCATAACTATGACGAGCTTCCCTATTTTCTCATCGCTTGCTGTTATGCTGATCTACAGCAAGACATCCATCTGAAAATTTGTGTATGGTACTTTCTTTTAGGGAGCCGACCTCGTCCTGTTGGGAAAAGAACTCCAAGGTTCCCTGTTTCATTTTCATATGAAAATGTCAATGGCGAGAAATTTTTTTCTCCAACAAGGCAGGGCCTGAAATTAAAGGCCAATGCTGATGATGATGAAGTAGCTCATGAGATAGCCATAGCTTTGGCAGAGGCATCACAGAGAGGTGGTTCCCCCCAGGTTTCTGGTAAAAGAGCTGAAAGTGTCATGTCATCGCCTTTTAGGCATGCTCAAAGAAAGGTAATGGTTTGACCTGGTCTAGTGAAACAATATATCTTACCCACTTACAGAAGTGCTGTTGGTTACAGCATAATATAGCAGAGATATCAAATGCCAAGCTCTTGGCAACAGACACTGATGAAGAAGATTTAGAAGGAAGCACAGAAGCCGATACTGGTGAATTGCCTAGGTATAAGCCCCATTTGGTTGATTCTGTAAGTATTGGTACAACGAGACAGAAGGGAAAAAAACTTGAGGGGCGAAAATATGAAGTTGATAACGATATGGAGAGTCATTTGGAAGACAAGGAAGAATGCAGTGGAACAGAGGAAGGTCAACAATTGCTCAGTGCAATGAGAAGAAAGTTTGATGTGGAGGTCAATGACACCAAGGTTATCAGATCCCCTGTGCAGAAGAAGAAGAGCAAAAAGGTTCTCTTCGGAAGAGGTGTGGTTTTAGCATATCTATCATATCAATTCATGTCACTTGAAATCATAGTTTCACATGGATTGTGAACTTCACCCCTTCTGATATGTTGGTCAATAGAAAGTAAAAGAATTCCATTTTATGTCCTTAAGGAATTATAAAATTTATTTACAATTAATATCCAACTAACTATGGCCTATTATTTATTGAAAAGCAAGTGATCTTAGGGCTTACTGGCTTCTATGATTAAGTTCAACAGTTTAGATAATGTTTCTTTTCAAACAATTTTTGTCTTGCTCTATCCAGTAATCTTTATAGAATCAGAAACATTATACAAAGATGCCAACTTGCTAATTGATACATCCTTATGATCTCAAAAATCTGTCTAGCCTTCAAGAGGTTAAACATTTTTTATAGGCTACTGTTCTTTGCTATTACTTGTTTAGTTGTAGCAAGAGTCGTAGCTTAACCGAACGATTTCACTCTCCATTGTATTTAAAATTAAGATGGATCTTTGCAGATGAAGGACCTGCTTTTGATGCCCTGCAAACATTGGCAGATTTGTCACTGATGATGCCAACAGATAATGAAGACGGTACGTGTTCTAGGTCTACTATATCTTGCATTCAAATGACTAAGATTGTCTGCTAAATATCTTGCAATTCAGTTTACCTGGCTTCTACCTTCTCAAGCAATTTAAAAGCAGGTCTTGGTATTACTTTCATAACATGCAAATTGTTTAGGTTCTGTTGGTCAGTCATATCCGAGTATTCTGGTTTGTCATCAAGCAGTAACTGAGTTTTGAGGGGCTAAAATTTAAGTTAAATGGTGTATGTTTGTCCTATCGACTAGCATCTAGTTTTGGAATATTCAATTTCTTTATTTGGAAAAGATACTTTTTGTGTCCCATTAGATGAAAATGTGTAATGTGCGAATTTCTTTGTCATTCGTTTCACTATATGATTTAACCGACATGAATTGAAGATTCAGATGAGGGCTGGAGAAGTGTAGATTCGTTATATCTTCTACTCACCTGCTTGTCAAATTATTGGTCGAGAGATGGTTATGCCAAAATAATTACTTTAATTGAGAACATAGTTTTAGGGTGAAAATCCAGTTTAGGAAGCGATGTCTTATGCTGAGACATTGCAGGGAAGTATCGGAGCAAATACCGTGCTACAGGAGAATATCTGCAGCAACTTCTTTTATTTGTTTCTCAACCACCCATATTTGCATCATGAATTAAATTTGACAATCCTTAATTATTTAAACTACATTCCCATTCATCAGATTCAAGGATGCTGTTTAAAGATGAACATCATGATCATGTTGACGAGACTGTGCCATTAGAATCTCAGCCAGCAATCCAGCCAAGAGAAAAACGTAGACCCCCAGGGGTAAGAATGAAAGGACATCTAGTATCAAGTCTTGAAGTTGCTTCTGGCAAAACATCAAAACCTGGAAAAAGTTCAGTTTTTGATGGTACTTCTGTTCTTGAAGAAAACCAGGATTCCCATCAGCCTACCATCAAATCAAGAAAGAAGCAAAAGCTGCCAGTGCCTAAGGTGAGAAAGGCATGCTGTTTACTTTTCATTGTTGATTATTTGCACACATTTTATTTTTGCACGGTGTTTGCTCAATATATATTTGCAGAATCAAAAAACTGAAGTTCGTGCAGAAATTCATCTTGGTGGATCTCCAGGGATTGAGGTACTTTAATTTTAGCTCTATAACATTTGTCTTTAACATTTCTCACATAATATGACTATTTGAAGGTATAATGAAGCCTTATAATCTCTTACTTAGCATGCAACATATATCTGGTTTCATAATCCTATATTTGTTTCAATGTTAATCTTGCTCTATGTTAGCTGATGCTGTAATATAACTTTTACTTTATTAGTGCTGTTTTATTTTCTTTTGCCCATATAAGAGCATACTGTTTCTATTGTTGAATAGGGTAATCACCTCTCTAGTAATGTCTCTCTTGTTGAGAGCTCATGAATGTTTAATGATGCTTTCTCTATAGGCTGGAGATGCAGTCAAGAAATCGATGAGGAGTAAAAAGTCTTCCCAAAGCAATTCTCCAAAATTGATGAAAGTTTCAGAAAACTCCTCTGGTGCTGATTTGCAGAAAGAAGGGAGTGACTCAGCCCAATCAGCCACACAGGTTCCTGTCGATCAGGTTAACTTACCTACTAAAATAAGGAGCCGGCGTAAGATGAATCTTAAAAAACCATTGGTCAAGAAGGACCTAAAATTTTCTGAAAAGATCTCAAATGATGAGAGTAATCCATCTCTTGGTTCACTCCATGATACAACACCTAGATTTGAGGTTTGGTTTGTTTCAGTTCCTTTAAATCCATATTCTGATAAGTTAAATTCATTCTCATTGTTCATTTTATGTCAAACAGAACCTCTCTAACTGTTTATCAAATCAACGTCTAAGGAGATGGTGCACTTATGAGTGGTTCTACAGTGCTATTGATTATCCATGGTTTGCAAAGAGGGAGTTTGTTGAATATCTATATCATGTCGGATTGGGTCATGTACCGAGATTAACTCGTGTAGAGTGGGGTGTCATAAGAAGGTTTGTATGTCTTCATTTTACCATTGCTCAAACTTTTGTGCTTTTGATCGCCTGAGTCTTGCATCGGCACTGGGCTGATAACTACTTTCTCTATTGCTCAAGCAGTTCACTTGGTAAACCACGACGATTTTCAGAGCAGTTCCTGAAGGAAGAAAAAGAGAAGCTTAATCAGTATCGAGATTCTGTTAGAAAACATTACACTGAGCTGCGTGAAGGTCACAGGGATGGACTACCGACCGACCTTGCAAGGCCTCTGTCAGTTGGACAGCGTGTCATTGCTATTCATCCAAAAACAAGGGAGATTCATGATGGGAGTGTGCTAACTGTTGATCACTCTAAGTGCCGGGTTCAATTTGACCGTCAAGAGCTAGGGGTTGAATTTGTCATGGTGGGATTATGCTTTTTAAGCCTTTCATATTAAAGTTTTGATATCATATTATTCAGATATGTCATAGTTTCAGCATGTGTATTTCAGTAGTAAAATTACACATGTTCATACTTTAGTTTTCCGCCAGTATCAATTTGGTTTGTCCAATTTGGATTTGCCAATTTCTGCACTTAGTACCACATTTTGTGAGAGTATCTGCAGAGACAGCCTTCTAAGTTGTTGTAAATGCGTTAGCGCTTGCAGTTTTCTCTAAAGACTTCCTTGTGCACCCCTCATTCTGATTATTTTGTATTTTTTACTTTCTTTCTTATACTAATATGTGATTTTTTCCCTTGGCAGGACATTGACTGCATGCCAGTAAATCCTTTTGAGAACATGCCTGCAATTCTTGGGAGACACGCAATCACTGTCGACAAGTTTTTGGAGAGCTTCAACGAACTGAAAGAGAACGGGCGTGCGAAGCTTTCTCCTAGCGACAACCTGGATAATATGGATGATATTTCTCGGCTATCTTTACTAGCTAATCCTGCCAGTTTACTGAAGCAATCAAAGGCACCAATTCTCTTCCTTCCTTTTTATTCTTGCTGGTTTGTGTTAATCTATATTTCTATTTGATCTTTATTAAAAAATTAGACTTATGCATGCATGCATGACAAAACTGTGTCATTCCACCTGGCTACCATGATGAAATTGGGTGTTTGTTCGAACTATAAGTAATTATAGTCTCTGTTGGCTGAATTACATTGTTTCATTTGTACGGATGCATCAAAGCTTGATATCTTGTACCTATATCCACATTCTTATAATCGTCCTGCATATATTTCGGTAACATTAATTTACTTCATATCACGTCTTGACATATTTAGTTATACTTCTTGCTCTACGGATCCAATGTGCTGGTTTACACTCGTAGAGTGATAAGTTACTGTAAAGCATTAGTATCTCAAGTATATTTTGTTCTCCAGGTTGCTTCTGATGTTCCGACGAGGCCGGGGACTGGTGATACCACAACTTACCAGCAGATGTATTCTCAGCCTGGTACACTAGCTCAGCTTCACGCAAAGGAAGCTGATATTCAAGCTCTTGCACAGCTGACTCGCGCTCTTGATAAAAAGGTATTGCTACCTTGGATTATATAAACGATTATTAGAAATTGGAGTTTCTAGCTGTATACAATGTACCTAATTTAATATTGGGGACTAAGTGGGTTTATTGCTTGCACTATGTGCAGGAAGCTATTGTTCTTGAGTTGAGGCGTATGAATGATGATGTGTTGGGAAGTCAGAAGGATGGTGATAGCCCTTTGAAGGAATCTGAGCCATTCAAAAAGCAATATGCTGCGGTGCTTATACAATTGAATGAAGCCAATGAACAGGTATAGGTCCCATAAAGGATAACTGATTCTTATTGACCAAATTACGTAGCATTTAGTTATACGCTTGAGTATAACTTTCTTTGGCAGGTCTCTTCAGCTCTACACTGCTTGAGAGAACGGAACACGTATCAAGGAAAACATCAACTTACATGGCCGAGGCCACTGCTTGGCCTCACTGACCCCGGCACATTCAGTCCTTTTGACCGTTCCATGTGTCAAACTCAAGAAGTGGGATCGCATGTGACTGAAATCATGGATAGCTCAAGAACGAAAGCGCGAACAATGGTGGATGCAGCATTGCAGGTAAACAAGTCAACTCCATAATTTAAGCGACCCTTTTAATGTGTGGTGCTCCTTAGTAAACATAATTAACATTTTTATGATAAGAAAATCTAGGAATTTGTTTTAGAGGTAGGCCCTCGTTTTGGGCCTTTTGGCGCAAAGTTGGTATGATTTCATTACATTTATGTCATTGTAGCTTTCTGGATACTAAATACTGAAACATATATTACTTCTTTCAGCCTCAACAGTGAGCATTTTCAATAAAAGTTCTTAAGAGCGCTTTCTATAACGATTAACGAAAAACGAATTACTGAAATCTATTTCTGACCTTCCTATAACTATATCCATTCTCAATGGAGCGCTTTCAAGAATTCTTTACATACTTCTACAGGCAATATCGTCACTCAAGAATAGGGAGGATACGATGGAGAAGATTGAGGAAGCCATAGACTATGTCAATGACCGGCTTCCCTCGGATGATTCCTGCATGCCAGTGGTGAGTCTTCTACCTTAACTACAAACTCTTCTCTCTCTCTCTCTCTCTCTCTCTGTGTGTGTGTGTGTGTGTGTGTGAGTACAGCCTTTAACTGCAAACTGTTGCAGAGAACTGATCCTAAATCAACAAATGCATCTGACCTCGAGGCACAAATCCCTTCCGAGCTTATCACAAAATGTGTAGCAACTTTGCTAATGATTCAGGTGAGTTACAAATAGAAAGCAAATATGTCTTCCTTTCGAGAAAGCACTCAGCATTCCAACACAGTTGGGGGTTGCGTATTTTCTATCATTTGCTGACTCGGAATATCATTTTATCACTGCAGAAGTGTACGGAACGACAGTTCCCTCCGTCTGACGTGGCACAGATACTAGATTCCGCTGTGACAAGCTTACAGCCTCGCAGTTCACAAAATCTTCCTGTTTATACCGAGATACAAAAGTGTGTGGGCATCATCAAGAACCAGATATTGGCACTAATACCTACTTAGTTACTCAGCCAGAAACAGTATCAGGCCCTCTACAGTCTAAATTGACTTGTGAATTTTTCGTCTCAGCTCTGCCCTTTTCGTTGCATTTATAGGTTAGATTTTATTCCTATCAGTTCTTCGTATTGACTCGACCAGGAGCAGCTAGTTTTCTAGTTGTATGGGAACGAGTGAAGAACGTTGATATAAATATTTGTACATGATTTGCCATTAACTCGATAAAGCAGTCGCTTCGACTGTGTAGCCTGCATTTTACTTTGAGTAGGGATGCCATTAACAGATTGTAAATCAGTTAGAGACGATGAAAATGCAATAAGATGAATGAATATCAGTGGTTTTTTAGCTACATGATCAATAACAGCTTCTATCTCTTCTTTGCTTTAAGCATCACTTCTTATAAGGTTCTTTTTTTTTTTTTTTTTTTTAATTTTATTTTATTATTATTATAAATTTCATGTTCAGTCAGTTGAGAAAGGGGAAAGAGAAGGTAAGAATGATGTCTCCCACACCTTAATTTTCGAGGTGTAAACCAATTGTTTAATAAAAAAAAATCATCAAAGTTCTCATATATATTTTCATTATATTTAGCTGCTACTCAAAATCGTGCAACATAAATTACATTTCTTGATTTTCATAATAGCACGTGATAAAAGAAGATAAAAAGTTTAAGCAGATAATGGCATCGTTTAACACTTAATCTTAAGTAATTAAGCTTTCTGCCAAAGTAATTTCCATAATACAAAATAACACAAATTTTGCAAAGCAATAATGGTGTCACCAATCCTTACTCCTTAGCAGCTTGTAAAATTTTGCCATAGCAAAATGTATCTATTGCAGAAAACGAACTGTGTATCTGCTTCTTAGCTTATATGGAAAATCAGGACAAAAATACAGTGAAACAATGTTAAATTTCTGTGACTACTTTAAATGCTAAACAAATCTAGTTCTTGGTGTCTACAAATGGTATTCAATGAGTCTCCAAACAATGAGAGAAAGGAAAAGAAAATATCATCAATTTTGTGGCTGATTGACATCAGAATCCGATATGATAAGCTCCATCCTGGCCGGTTTCAGCCTCTCTTCATTGCTAACAAATAGGGATATCAAAAATTCCAGTGAGTCATAGTTTCAACTTCTTTTTCGGTCTCTTTGTTACATCGGCAATGGAATCATCCAGTTTCTGCAAAAGCAAGACGGATCTGTGCCTTAGCGAAAGTTAAACGGATCTTATATAGACCAATAAAATAAACATCTATCGATTCCATACCTTCTGTTTTTTCTTTTGATTTTTTTCCTTCTTTTTCTTTTTCTTCTTCTGCTTTAGTTTTTTCGGCAAGGAGGTTCCATTTATATCCTCTGTTTCCAGATCCTGCGAAATCCATAACAGGGGAATCAGTAATAGAACAATACTATATACAAAGGCCGTGTAATAATGCATGTTTAGGACGTCTGCTTAGAAAATTCACCTCAACGTCATCAAACTTGCTGACATGATGAACGATTCTTCCTGATGTTGAAGCCCCACCTGAACATGATCAAACAACAACATCAATTTGGTGTCTTGCTAGATTAAAATGTGAAATTTGGATTAGTACATCAAGACAATTCAACGCTATGTGAGTTGGAATATGGCGTCAAAAAGTGCACGGTGCAGCAGAAACATTTGTGATCCAGCTGTTTTCATGCATACATTTTCAAATAATCACATAAATAATACTCCATCTAACTATCAGTTCCTATATTTCCTTACAATTTCTTTTAATCATTTCAACATACCAAGACTTATTTTTATGTGATATAGGGGCATAACCAAAAGAGTTTCTAAAGGCATTTGTACAGCACAAAAGACATTCCATCTGGAGTTACAGTAGAAACGTAATCTCAAGAATGCCTATCGTATGTATTTTCCACGTTGTTAGGCCATAAATAGAAGAGAAAATCACCAAACCACATAAAAGAGAAAGAAGCACCCGAAATACTCTATCAAGGATTAAATTCCCTTCCAAATGTAAGACATCCATCGAAGCATACAGCAAACACAATCCGAAGACACGAAATTCATGAATTCATCCGATATTTCATCAAAAACTCAAAAAAGGGACAAGCATTTGCAAAGAAGGACAAAAAAGAGGCCGGAGAAAGATGAGAAACTTACTGCATTGAACAGTTTGTTTGGCATTTTTCACAGCTAACTCAACGAGCTTCGGATCAACAGAAGCAAGTCCATTTGGCTCCTGAAGCTTTCTCTCGAGAAACTTCGCCAAGGCGGCTGCCTTATTCGTCTTCATCGGTCCCCCAGGGTGTGCCAGCCTACACATACCAAGACCCTGAGCCTGAATACCCATAGTTGCAAACAAAACATCCAATCACCAATTCCACAAACACAAAATCTAAATTCACAGGTATAGCAACTACTTGAATCCACAATTCATCCGCAGATACAAAGCTACAACACTTTATAACAAAGTTCACCGTATCCCTAATTACCGATTGCCTTGGAGTGAAATCAACCTAATCCACTTATATAGGCTGATCGATGCAATTCCAATCAGTTCTATCACTCTATGCATACATCTGAAGTATTTTATCACAAAAAACCTAATCGTATAGGCCTAATTAACCCACCAAAAATTGAGTATCCCATATACGACTTCCGCAACTCAATCTACCAAATTGTAGAGAAAATTGAAGTTTTGAATAGGATGAAATGGAGTATGCTGCATATATCAACGTTTATACACACATATTGTAGTAAATATAGATAAATAGGTTTAGAAACCTTGATTGCGGTCGAGCTTGATTGGTTCCAGGTGGAAGAGGAGCAAATTTGCTTCCTCTTAGCGCCTTCTTCTCGTCTTCCGTCAGTCCTTCCATCTCTCTCTTCTCTCTCTCTCTCTTCGCGTCTGCGTGTATGTATATTGTATGTATATGTGTATATGTATACTGGTTTTATTCAAAAAATTATTTTGTGCAATTCTGCTTTGGCCTCTTTAGTTATTGTAATTTCCAAATTGGTCCCCATACTAATAAGTAAAGGAGTTTTACTGTACGAAATGTTTAAATATTCAATTTATAAGTTAGTATTATAATTAAATAATTCGTTAGAGTTATTCAGGCTATAATATTAAGTGCATCATATCCTAATAACAAAATAATTTTTTGGCGCGTAGAAATTCTTATAAATTTTAGTACTAATTTTTATCTTAGGAGACAAATTTTAGTTTTTAAAGACAGTCTAGTGACTCTAGTCATTTGATATTATATAAAGTAGTAGTATGCAGAAACAAATCAAATTGATATATATTGAATTCGATAACGAATAAACATGGTATCAATTGAGACTTTACTATTTGAAAATATAATGTGTTGTATTACTTAGTACTAGTATTAATGTTTCTAAGTCATCTTCATGCTCCTAGTACTAATAAATTACAATTATCTCCCTCTATTAACAAAAAAATGTTCAATTATTTCCTTTTTAGTCCGTACATAAAAAACATTTACTTTCATTTATAATAGGGGTGAGCACGGTCCGGTTAACCGCTCATTTGTTATATAAAAAAATCGATCATACGGTTTTTTATCGGTACGGTTAACTGCTAAAAAATATAAAATAAAGACCATTAACCGTTATACCGGTTAACCAATTATACAATGGTTAACCATAATTTAAAAAATATATACTGTACTTAAATGTGGAGCCAAATTGAAAAATTGATTTGAAATCATTTTCAATTTTGATGGCAACTTTGTAGTTTTATCAAAATCAATGGATTATTATTTATTCATAAAAAAAACTAAATTAAATTAATAATACTATTATAATTTTTAAACGTTCCATCTAGTGGAATAGTGGGGGAGACAAAAATAGAGTTTTTGGCCTTTTTTTA